>JAJHSJ010000117.1:0-83108 GCA_021015155.1 Magnolia officinalis
CCACACATGATATAATCAACATTAAATAAACATGGCAAACATTTTCTCAACAAAAAATACGTATACGGTATTTCTACGTATTGTCAAGAGTATGTAAAATTCCATATTCTTTATCGCTAATCGAAACAGGAAACGGAAAGCACTTTGTACATGTGCATTTACATGCAGATCATGAATCTATCATTATCTGACATTGAAAGCGTTGAAAACTGTAACTTATACACTTAAAGTCCTCACCTCAGCCCTTGGAATTCCAACGAATCAGCAAGAGTGTTGGAGCTTCCGTATACGGGAGTTTCCTAGCCTAAAGAGCGTATCCGATTAGCCTTTCATAACCTACCACTAATCAAGCTCAAATCAGACTAGGGTTAGGGTTTCTTACCTTCAAATGGGATGGAACACCGCCGGGAAAACCCCTGGAATAGGGCGGTGTAGGCCGTGGGAGGAGTGGAAGCAGCAGGAGGAAGATCGGCTCGATCTCCAAGACTTTCTCTCTCTTTTCTCTCTTTCTCTCTAAGGGTTTGCACCCAAATTCGTATGGCTGTGAGAGGGGCTGTTCTAAGCCCCTTTTATAGCCAAGAACATGTCCAAAATAGACTCAGGTTCAAGGGTGGCTGCATATGTAGGCAGTTCGCCACTTTCCAAGCTCAAAAGGGGTGTTCTGGTGGCCCTCTTTGAGCCAAACGTCAGACTTAAGCTCACCATCTACGGATCTACGTGGGATTACGTTTTCGACTCGATCGGATTCCCAGATCGCACGTGGCGGACCACTTTCAGTTCAACGGTCAGTGGGCCACGATCAGAAATTCTGAGTACATGTAAATGTTCCTGAAATTTTTCTTAATCCGAGGGTGTAATTTGGTCTGATTCCGACGGTCAGGTTGCTTAATACTGACGCGCAACCAAAAGGTGCCAGATCACTATTCCAGATATTTTTATTTGGATGGGAATAGTGTTTTTCACACTCCCTCGCTCCGGATCGAAAAAGAATGGCCGTGGGACATCGGAATCGCTGATTTTTGAGATGATTGTCAAGCCCAGTGGGGCGGTCCTGGTTCCTTAGCTTCGTGTTAATCGGACTCCCGATGTGCGATCTAGACCTCATACGAAGTTTCGTTTCAGTCCCGAGAGCAGACGGGTAATGAGTTTGGCTCTAGACTTTAGGGTAACCAAGAGTCACTAATTCTGCAAGTTTTGGGTCTTGCAGATCGTATTTAAAGCGATCCCAACGGATTTCATGGCTAACCGAGTTTAGTACTTAGTTAACTTTGTTAAATTTCTAAAGGATTTAATCCTATGCGATTTCTGGTCGAGGTGGTACTCGGCCCAATGTACGGAAATTTTCAGGTCGTTACAATCTACCCCCCTTAAACAAAAAATTTCGTCCTCGAAATTTATACCTTTTCGTAGTCCTCGAGAATCTGAGGGTAGTTCTTTCTGACCTCGGCCTCAGTCTCCCAGGTAGCTTCCTCCTCGGAATGATGTGTCCAAAGCACCTTCACAAGTGGGATGACCTTGCTACGTAGTACCTGCTCCTTCCTATCAAGGATACGCGTCGGGCGCAGCTCGTACGTAGCATCCTCACTCAACTGTACCTGCTCCCATCTGATGATATGCGTAGGATCAGGAACGTACTTCTTCAGCATAGAGACATGAAATACGTTGTGTACAGAAGCAAGCGGCGTAGGCAAGGCGAGACGATACGCCACATCACCCACTCGATCCAGTATCTGAAATGGACCGATAAACCTCGGTGTGAGCTTCCCTTCTTTCCGAACCGAAGGACTCCCTTCATAGGGGAAACTCGAAGGAACACATGATCCCCGACCTCGAACTCCAGCGGTCGCCGCCTCGTATCGGCGTAACTCTTCTGTCTGCTCTGCGCTGTGAGTAATCGACGCCTGATGATATCAATCTTCTCTGTAGTCGTCTGGACCAACTCCGGGCCAATCAGGCTACGCTCGCCAACCTCTGCCCAACAGTGCGGTGCCCTACAAGGTCGACCATATAAAGCCTCATATGGCGCCATGCCAATAGTCGCCTGGAAGCTGTTGTTGTAGGCGAACTCTGCGTACGGAAGACAGTCATCCCAGCTGTCCTTGAAGTCCAACACACATGCTCGCAAACATATCCTCCAAATCTGATTTACCCGCTCTGTCTGCCCATCAGTCTGAGGATGAAACGCTGTACTGAACTTCAACTTCACACCCATCGCCTCCTGGATACGAGTCCAGAAGATGGATGTGAATCGCGTGTCTCTGTCCGACACGATCTCTAAGGGAACTCCATGCAGACGGACGATCTCTCTGATGTACAGTCTAGCCAGCTCGTCTGCAGAGTTCGTAACTCTGATAGGGAGGAAATGGGCCGATTTGGTCAACCGGTCCACAATCACCCAAATAGAATCGTGTCCCTTCCTCGTCTTCGGCAGCCCTGATATGAAGTCCATGGAGATGAAGTCCCACTTCCACTCCGCTATAGGCATGGGCTGAAGCAGTCCAGGAGGTCGGCGATGTTCTGCCTTGACCTGCTGGCACGTCAGACACCGAGATACATACTCAGCGATGTGGGCCTTCATGTTATCCCACCAGTAAGTCCGTCTCATATCCTGGTACATCTTCGTGCTACCAGGATGCATCGCAAGCTTCGAGTTATGGGCAGACTCGAGAAGCTCGCGTCTCAAGTCAGCCACATCAGGAACACATAGGCGGCCACGGAATCGTAAACCCCCATCAGAACCAACTCTCCACTCGGAATCCACGGCGTCGCTAGCCTGCTCTCGAAGCTCAGACAGCCGTATATCGCCCTTTGGGCCTCAACAATCCTGTCGTCAATAAGTGGCCGCACCCGAACGTGCGCAACACACTCAAAAGGCTCCTCGACAGTGAGTCTCTGCTCGAAGTCGCGCACAAACTCCATCATGTCCCACTCCTATCATCAGCGGTGCCGCAAATGCAATCGCCTTCTTGCGGCTCAACGCGTCTGCCACAAGGTTCGCCTTGCCAGGATGGTAGGAAACCTCGAACTTGAAGTCCTTCAAGGTCTCCATCCATCGGCGCTGTCTCATATTCAAATCCCGCTGTGAATATGTACTTAAGGCTCTTGTGGTCGCAGAGAAAAGCTCGAACTCCTCCGTAGAGGTAATGTCTCCAGAGCTTCAATGCAAAGATGACAGCTGCCAACTCCAGGTCATGTGTAGGGTAATCCTCGTGCTTCCTTAATTGTCTCGAGGCATACGAAATCACCCTATCCTTCTGCATCAGCACACAACCCAAACCAACGCGAGACGCGTCAGTGTATACTGTATACTTCACCCCTTGCTCTGGCAATACTACAGGGGCGGACGTCAACTTGTCCTTCAGCTCCTTAAAAGCTGCCTCCGCCTTCTCATTCCAGGCGAACTTCAGGTCCTTCCGAGTCAACTGCGACAATGGCCTGGCGATCTTCGAGAAATCCCGAATGAAACGTCTGTAATACCCAGCCAGACCAAGGAAACTCCTCACCTCAGTAACCGACTCAGGCTGCTGCCAATCCTGAACCGCGGCTACCTTAGCAAGGTCCACTGCTATCCCATCCTTGGACACAACATGTCCCAGGAACTTGACTTCCTCCTGCCAGAAGTCGCACTTCTTGTATTGCGCAAACAACTGGTTCTTCTCCAACGTACCCAACACTGCTCGCAGGTGCTCCTCGTGCTCCTCTCGACTCGTGGAGTATATCAAGATATCATCGATAAAAACGATGACGAATCGGTAAAGGAAGGGCCGAAATACCCGGTTCATCAGATCCATGAACACGGCTGGTGCGTTCGTCAGACCGAACGACATCACCAAGAACTCATAGTGCCCGAAGCACGTCCTGAAGGCTGTCTTCTGCACGTCCTCCTCTCTCACGCGCAACTGGTGGTATCCTGACTGAAGGTCAATCTTCGAGAAATACTTCGCCCCCCTCAACTGATCAAACAGATCATCTATCCTGGGCAGAGGATACTTGTTCTTCACTGTGACCTGGTTCAGCCTACGGTAATCAATACACAACCGTAGAGACCCGTCCTTCTTCTTCACAAACAACACAGGTGCTCCCCAAGGAGACACACTAGGTCGAATAAAGCCTTTCTCTACAAGTTCGTCAATCTGTTTCCCCAGCTCCTCCATCTCGCATGGAGGCATACGATAGGTCGGCAACGAGATGGGCATCGCACCAGGCGTAAGGTCAATAGTAAAATCAATCTCGCCCCGAGGAGGTAAACCAGGGATAGTCTTAAAGACTCCAACAAACTCCCTAACCACTGGCTTACCCTCCAGTGTCGGACCATCAACCGGCATAAGTAAAGCAGCATAACAATCAACTCGACAGGGCCAACTGACCTGTACCAGGAACGTGAAAGCTGTGCCGTCAGGTCCATAGGCGGTCACGATCCGAGTATCGCAATCTATCTCCGCCCTCATCTTGGCGAGTCAATCCATGCCAAGTATAACGTCGTAGTGCCATAGCGGAGCAACAATAAGGTCGACGAGCTCTGTGCTGCTACCCAAAACTATCGCGCAACCCTCGCATAGACGTGTGACATCCGAGAAGGTCCCAGTAGCCGTAGTGAGTCTCGTTCCCTTAGTGGGAACAGTATGCAAAGATAGGCGTTTCACCGCCCCACAAGAAATGATAGAGATAGTGGATCCAGTGTCCACCAATAGAGAAACGGGAGTACCATGGATATGAGCCGTACCCTCGAAAGCCGTCGGTGCCGATATCGACGTCTCTGGTGCCTCAGCAACAAGGGTATGTACACGAGCCTGCTGCTGGCGGTTCGGCTGAGGAGCCAGGGGTCGCTGTGGCGGCCTGAAGAACGGCACAGGAGGTCGGAATGAAGGATGTGCAGGAGCGGTCTGTAGCGGCGGAGCTGAAATGGCCTGGGGATAAGGGCGACCCAATCTCTGCGGTGGCGCAAATCCGCTAGCCCTCATGCGCGAGAAGCAGCTCTCGGCAGGGTGTCCTGGTTTCCCGCAAAACGTGCAGGTCACCAACGGGCGTCTCATGGGAACAACGGGCGCTGCGGCCCTGGGGGGAGAATCGGCCCGAGGCCTCTTGCCTAAGATAGGCCTGCTCTGTGTATCCTGTCGCGGTCTCGCAACCATGGTACCGCGTGATCGGGCCAGACGGTCCACATCCTGCTCGGCCGTCATAGACATGTGGACCAACGCCGCATAAGTAGGAATGGTGTGGCAGCATAGCTTCGACCGTATGTCAGGTCGCAAGCCCCAGTAAATCGTCGCATCCTCATCTGCTCATTGACGAGGATGGTCGGGACAAAGCGGCCCAACTCAGTAAACCGGTGCTCATACTCCGTCACCGTCATGCCTCCCTGCCTGAGGCGCAGAAACTCGTCCTCCCGCTCGTGTCGATATGTCTGCGGGTAATACTTCTCGTGGAACCGAGACTCGAAAGCCTCCCAGGTCCACACGAAATCCACTGCGACCGTGCGCAGCACACTGTCCCACCACAAGCTGGCCTCCCTCTCAAACATAAAGGTAGCCAACTCAACCTGCTCTGCCTCAGAGCAATGTAACATCCGTAGCATCTTGGAGATGCGGTCCAGCCAGAACTCTGCCTCCTCGGGTCTGTGAGAACCCGCAAATGAAGGAGGCCTCAAGCGCTGAAATCGCTCGAGTAGACCTCGCGTACCGACATCTCCAGTAGGAGGTGCAACGGGTGTAGGCAGAGGCGCATCCTCAAACTGAGCAGGAGGCTCAGAATACTCCTCAGGATGCGCAGACGTAGTAGGTGGAGCCGCACCACCACCGTGGGACAAGGCCTCAGCAATAGTGGCCATCAGATCCTGATGCTGCTGCTGCTGTATCTGCTGCTGCTGCTGCTGCATCTGCTGCTGCTGCTGTATCTGCTGCTGCTGCTGCATCTGCTGCTGCTGCTGCATCTGCTGCTGATGCATCATCATCATCAGCTGCTCAAATCTATCAGGCGGTGGAGCAGCCTGGGAATCATGCTGTGCAGCAGATGACGGCCGATACTGCTCTCGGACCGGGGGCGTGTAAGGTGGCTGTCCACCACTAGGACCAGCAGAAGGCTGATCAGATCCCAATCCACGGTCCGTAGGACCGCCACTACCAGAAGGAGTCTGGTCCATAGAGCCGGTCAAACGTAGATGTGCCGTGCTCCGCGTATACTGCCGCGGCATGCCCTATACAACATAGGGTAGATCATTTGTGAGATAAGCACAACATACACATCATAAAGCACTTAAGCATTCCACACATCATCAATACAAAGAGGCTACATGCTTTTCATTTACCCAAAATTGTCATAATACATGGACTACAGAGTTACATGAATCACGACAGAAAATCACATGATAGCCATTACATTCACTACATGAAAACACCCAAAACATGCTACTACCTACTACATCAACAACATGAAAACATAAACCGCCTAATGCGGTAACCAACACAAACAACAACACACAACACGTGGATGACTAAGCATCCGAAGTAGGCGGTGGAGGAGGAGCATTCTTATCCTGCGCACAGCACAGGATGGCCTTCAACGTACGGGACATCTTCTTGAAACTTCTCTTATATAGGCGTCAGTCTCTTCAAGCTTGGCTCGAACTTGACCAATCTCTTGCTGCAGGGCGGCTTGCCCTTCCTCAAGACGGGCAAATCGCGCATCAAAAGCATCCCGATCTACACCATGCTCCTGAGCCATAGGGGGTGAACTCTCCTCGGTGTCCTGAGCCTCAGGTTCTTCTTCCTGTATGTCATCACCGCCCTCCTCATCACTCTCCTCGCCGGCACTATCCGACTCATCTCCAGACTCGTCGAGTCGGGCTTGCCGCTGTTGAGGGCCGATCTTCATGTTCTTGAGTGTCGCTTCACTTATGACTCGGACAGGTGCAAGATCCTCCATATTCAACTGTAGCCTACATCACGAGCCATCCTGCAGATCAGACGGCCAAATGGGAGCGAAAGATCGTTCCTGGTAGAACGAACAACATGCACTATCTGAGATAGGATGAAGTGGGCAGGCATATGTCGTCCCCATGTCCCATCTTGTACAAGAAGTCCACCATCAACCGAGTACATTCCGTGCGGTTACCCGACCGTGGGTACACGTTGTAGGTGAAAATATGATGGAGTAAACGGAAGTCCTCGCCATCTTTGTCGCCGCAATGCAGTTTCCTCTCCTCCAAGTAACCCGGCGACCACAGAGATATCGCGTGCGGCGATCCCTTTCCCGCGCACTTCTGGAGAAGCTATCACTGGGGTGTACTTGACCACGCGGCAGCTTTGTGATCCGAGCCACTTCATCCACTGTAATCGTGCGTCTAATGCCCCTCACAGAAACAGTAAACTGAAGAGGCTCAACAGATGCGTCCACGATGTGAGCATAGAAGGCGCGAACCGTGTTCTCACATGCAGGCGACTCGCCATCAAACATAGAATTCCAACCGATGTCCACCAGGCGGTCCATCAGTGGGTGTAGCCCGAACATCCTTTCATCCACATGAGCTTCAAACACAACTTTGCGGCCCGCGAAGCGCCCATATTCCATGCCTATCGGGTAAGCATTTCTGACGGGATGGTCAGGATCCAGGTCCCGCTTTGACCTAAACTCCCGCACGGTGCTTGTGCCGGCCCCAACATCGGATTTTCTTCGGGAATGGGCTGGCCTACTTGGGCCGGCATCATCGGCCGCGGTTTTCCTCTTTCCCATGAGAGATAGGATGGAGGAAAAAGAGAAAATGGTGGCCACCACACCAAGGAGGGCCATGGAAATTTGCCAAAATGGGGAAACAAGGGGCTGATCTCTTTGCTCCACCACAAACAACAATCCAATGGGTGTGGAAGGAGCACAAGAGGTAGGAAATGAAGAAGAAAAACAAGAAGGAAGTGGAATGGGTTAGTAGCTTACCCGATTTTGAGCTCCAAGGAGGGGTATGAGAGCTCCAACTTGAGGAAATGGGGAAAGGAAGAAGCTAGGGCTGTTGTGGAAGGTTGGGGGTGGTGAGATATGGAAGAAAATGGAAGATTTGGAGGTTTGGAGGGATGGGTTTTAGGGAAAATCGAAAATGTGGGGTTTGGAGTGCTTGAAAGGGGGTGAAATGGGAAGAAGGGTGCTCCAGCCCTATTTATCCCAATCAAACGCCCAAATGGCACGTGCCACTTGTAGGGGGGGTCAGGCCGACCACCCCATGCTTGGAACCACGCCGGAAACCTCACCGGACCGCGGCCGCCGCCCGAGCCGCGGCGCCGCCGCGGCCGGACTTGGCCGGAGCCGCGCTGCCGCGGTCTGGTCCATCTTGGCACGTGCCCAGGGTGCCAAATGCACCCTGGTTTGGTCTAAATACTTAATAGGTTAACGTGGGGGGCCCAGGGACTCCGTTCGGCTCCAGAACGGTCAGTTTCCAGGAAATTCTGAACCAATCTGATTTTTCCTGATTTTTAACGTATAATTTTTGGTGGATTGTGATCTTGACACGTCAATAGACGGTCATGGGGTGATTTGGAGTTCGTGTGTACGGTCAGGATCGAGTACAAACTCGATCAACGCGTCTGTTTTTAATGAATTTCACCGAACGGTGAAATCGGGGGACCCTAGGACTGTTCTATAAAATTTTGCGCACCCTCCTAAGTATAATGCGTCAGCGTACGTAGTGGGGACATAACTCAGGTCCGGTTTTAATCAAAATCATGCTTGATACCAACTTGTAACGCCCTGAAATTCGGGGGTCGAGTATGAACTCAACTCCCGAGTTCCAACGCATCACTTATGCAACATACACAATGCGGTTAAATGTTGTCTGAGTTAGCGCAATAAACATGAATGAGATTAAACCAAAACAGTAATTCATACTCCAGTTCAATTGTATATAAAAGCAAGCGGAAGACTGAAATTTTATATTCAAGTATGTAAAGTAACAAAATTTTCTGAACTCCAGAGTATGAGTACTAGCTGAGCACCAATATACATGTATTGTTTTAAAGTCAAAACCCAAAATACAATCCTCAAAAGAGGCCCTGAGAATCCCGCGATGCAGCCGGCCTAAGCGAAGCCGTCAGAGTACTGCATGAAGGAGAACTCCTCCTGGTCCTCATCAATGTCGGGCTCTGGCTCCTGAACCAAGGCGCCCTCTATACCTGCGACAGAGTCTGGTTGGTGTGTACAACACCGTCCCGTAACGTGGGAGTGAGTAGCTAACTCAGTGGAACAATAAAGCATAAGTTAACATGTTATCAAATCAACCAAGCAGTAATGATAAAGCAGTACAAATCAAGCATTTCTAACTACTCTTGTTAAGTGCAAAATGATATGACATGATGCTGTATGCCCTTGCCAAACCACCCTCAAGCGACATCATCTTACGTTCGCGAATGCTTACTCCCTCAGTGCGCCACATCTACAAAGCACATGCGGTGCGATGATGCTCATGATTACCAAGTTTTATTAGTCCATTTCAACCAGCAGTATTGGGAAACTAAGGTACCTCCCTTGTATCATTCCCAACATGATCCATTCTAGGGTCGTCAATCCTAGTTATTCTCATACGATATTATAGTTTGAGAAGCGTAGTGAAGGCATCGCAAAGGGCTCGTCACCCGTCAGCGCGGATACAGATCTCACCGTATGCGGCTCAATTGCTGGCCGTCAGCTCGAGTACAGGTCTCACCGTACTCGGCTCAATCACTAGCCGTCAGCTCAAGTACAGGTCTCACCGTACTCGGCTCAACTCACACTCTAGTTGCTGTGAAAGACTCGTGGCCAATCACAGACCCTTGGAGTGTACTCGATGATACCACGGAGGACTCGTCGCCCGTCAGCACGAGCACAGATCTCACCGTACTCGGCTCTCGCCGAAGTATCGACAGCTCGAATACAGTGTCCCATACCACCGTATTCGGCTCACGAGTTAGTTGCGCAATGGTCACTACGGGGAGGCACATGGCCCCAGCGTAGGCCGACAGCTCGACCACGGTGTCCCATACCACCATGCCCGCTCATGCGACTTAGCGGATCTAGGTACCATGGTTAAACGGGAATCGCCACTGGTAAGTTTGGTACCCTAGGTTCAAGCAGTAGCGACCAAACAGGGTGAACACACAATTACACTTCGGTTTAGTTGGCGAGCCTGACTAGCTCGAGCGCACCACAAGTTGAGCGATATGGAGCGCAAAAGCACTCCGCGTGGCCAACCACTATCGCCAACCGAAGTACGACTCGGGTTCGCCGGACACGTCCTTTGTGGCGACATGAATCTCAGCCACAATCACAAGTCTGGTACCGAATGTTTGGACTATATACATAGTCCCAAACCAAACAGTTTTCATCATTAGCATGTGAAGTAAAGCATGATAAACAAGCAATACAAGCATGTTAGTAGGCATGTTATAAAGCATGAAGTAAAACATGAAGTCAAGCATGTTGCAAAGCATGTTGTAAGGCATGTGATAAAGCACTATCCCCATAGGGATACAATTGTGTGCGCATTACAATTGAGTGGTTGCGGTGAACCACCGCATGGAGGGGATCCTACATGTCTCTAAGGGAGTCGGAAAACCCATATCAGCGCCTATCTAAGGCACTAGTACATACACATATACACATACAAGCATTTGCACAAACACTTAGAATACACTATTCCAACATACATGACGTATGTTAGCCAAGTTCGTGTTAGGGCTGTCCCTTCGCCACGAGAGTATTTTTCCCTGTATATCGTAATCATACAGCAAATAATCATTACAATTACATTTCCAAAATCCGCACGTATGCGGAATTTCTAGAATACGCAATTTCAACATACATGACATTTACACATGAACATGTATTTTTGCGATCCCTTTCGCCAAACTAGCATTTTATCCACACATGATATAATCAAACATTAAATAAACATGTCAAACATTTTCTCAAAAAAATACGTATACGGTATTTCTACGTATATCAAGAGTATGTAAAATTCCATATTCTTTATCGCTAATCGAAACAGGAAACGGAAAGCACTTTGTACATGTGCATTTATGCAGATCATGAATCTATCATTATCTGACATTGAAAGCGTTGAAAACCGTAACTTATACACTTAAAGTCCTCACCTCAGCCCTTGGAATTCCAACGAATCAGCAAGGTGTTGGAGCTTCCGTATACGGGAGTTTCCTAGCCTAAAGAGCGTATCCGATTAGCCTTTTCATAACCTACCACTAATCAAGCTCAAATCAGACCTAGGGTTAGGGTTTCTTACCTTCAAATGGGATGGACACCGCCGGGAAAACCCCTGGAATAGGGCGGTGTAGGCCGTGGGAGGAGTGGAAGCAGCAGGAGGAAGATCGGCTTCGATCTCCAAGACTTTCTCTCTCTTTTCTCTCTTCTCTCTAAGGGTTTGCACCCAAATTCGTATGGCTGTGAGAGGGGCTGTTCTAAGCCCCTTTTATAGCCAAGAACATGTCCAAAATAGACTCAGGTTCAAGGGTGGCTGCATATGTAGGCAGTTCGCCACTTTCCAAGCTCAAAAGGGGTGTTCTGGTGGCCCTCTTTGAGCCAAACGTCAGACTTAAGCTCACCATTATGGATCTACGTGGGATTACGTTTTCGACTCGATCGGATTCCCAGATCGCACGTGGCGGACCACTTTCAGTTCAACGGTCAGTGGGCCACGATCAGAAATTCTGAGTACATGTAAATGTTCCTGAAATTTTTCTTAATCCGAGGGTGTAATTTGGTCTGATTCCGACGGTCAGGTTGCTTAATACTGACGCGCAACCGAAAGGTGCCAGATCACTATTCCAGATATTTTTATTTGGATGGGAATAGTGTTTTTCACACTCCCTCGCTCCGGATCGAAAAAAATGGCCGTGGGACATCGGAATCGCCTGATTTTTGAGATGATTGTCAAGCCCAGTGGGGCGGTCCTGGTTCCTTAGCTTCGTGTTAATCGGACTCCCGATGTGCGATCTAGACCTCATACGAAGTTTCGTTTCAGTCCCGAGAGCAGACGGGTAATGAGTTTGGCTCTAGACTTTAGGGTAACCTAGAGTCACTAATTCTGCAAGTTTTGGGTCTTGCAGATCGTATTTAAAGCGATCCCAATGGATTTCATGGCTAACCGAGTTTAGTACTTAGTTAACTTTGTTAAATTTCTAAAGGATTTAATCCTATGCGATTTCTGGTCGAGGTGGTACTCGGCCCAATGTACGGAAATTTTCAGGTCATTACAATCGGGTTTAGTTTTGGGTTTTCAAGTTTAGGTTTAGGTTTAGGTTAGGGAGATGAGATTTGGATTAGGAGTAGGTATAGGTTTAGGGATTTGAGAATACATTTCTGTTTTAGGTTTAGGTTTAGGTTATAGGTTATAGGTTTAGGTTTAGTTTTAAGTTTAGGTTGTAAGCTATAGGTTTACAGAATTGAGAATAGGTTAAGGTTTATGTTTAGGAAATCGTGTTCGGGTTCGGGATCGGGTTTATGTTTAGGTTAGGGAGTTGAGATTAGGATTAGGTGTAGGTTTAGGTTTAGCGATTTGAGAATACATTTAGTTTTTTTTGTTTAGGTATAGGTTTAGGTTTAGGTTTAGGTTTAGGTTATGAGCTAGGTTTAGGGAATTGATAATAGGTTAAGGTTTAGGTTTAGGAAATCGTTTGTTCGGGTTCGGGATCCTGTTTAGGTTTGGGTTTTCAAGTTTAGGTTTAGGTTTAGGTTAGGGAGTTGGTATTAGGATTTGGTGTAGGTTTAGGTTTTGGGATTTGACAATACATTTCGATTTTAGGTTTATGTTTAGGTTATAGGTTATAGGTTTATGTTTAGATGAAGGTTTAGGTTTAGGTCATAAGCTATAGGTTTAGGGAATTGAGAATAGGTTAAGGTTTAGGTTTAGGAATTCTGGTTTGGATTCGGGATCGGGTTTAGGTTTGGGTTTTCAAGTCTAGGTTTAGGTTTAGGTTAGGGAGTTAAGATTAGGATTAGCTATAGGTTTAGGTTTAGGTATTTGAGAATACATTTTGGTTTTAGGTTTAGGTTGTAGGTTATAGGTTTACGTTTGGGTTTAGGTTTAGGTTTAGGTTATGAGCTATAGGTTTAGGGAATTGAGAATAGGTTAAGGTTTAGGTTTAGGAAATCGGGTTCGGGTTCAGGATCGGGTTTAGGTTTGGGTTTTCGAGTTTAGGTTAGGGAATTGAGATTAGGATTAGGTGTATTTTTAGGTTTCGAGATTTGAGAATACATTTCAGTTTTAGGTTTAGGTTTTTGTTATAGGTTATAGGTTTAGGTTGAGGTTAAGGTTTAGGTTAAGGTTTAGGTTTAGGTTATAAGCTATAGGTTTAGGGAATTGAGTATAGGTTAAGGTTTAGGTTTAGGAAATCGGGTTCGGGTTTGGGATCAGGTTTAGGTTTGGGTTTTCAAGTTTAGGTTTAGGTTTAGGTTAGGGAGTTGAGATTAGGATTAGGTACAGGTTTAGGTTTAGGGATTTGAGAATACATTTAGGTTTTAGGTTTAGTTTTAGGTTATAGGTTATAGGTTAAGGTTTAGGTTTAGGTTTAGGTTTAGGTTATAACCTATTGGTTTAGGGAATTGAGAATCGGTCAAGGTTTATGTTTAGGAAATCGGGTTCGGGTTGGGGATCGGGTTTAGGTTTGGGGTTTTCAAGTTTAGGTTTAGGTTTAGGTTAGGGAGTTGGGATTAGGATTAGGTGTAGGTTTATGTTTAGGGATTTGAGAATACATTTAGGTTTTAAGTTTAGGTTTAGGTTATAGGTTATAGGTTTAGCTTTAGGTTTAGGTTTAGGTTTAGGTTATAAGCTATAAGTTTAGGGAATTGAGAATAGGTTAAGGTTTAGGTTTAGGAAATCGGGTTCAGGTTCGGGATCGGCTTTAGGTTTGGGTTTTCAAGTTTAGGTTTAGGTTTAGGTTAGGGAGTTGAGATTAGGATTAGGTTTAGTTTTAGGTTTAGGGATTTGAGAATACATTTAGGTTTTAGGTTTAGGTTTAGGTTATTGGTTATAGGTTTAGGTTTAATTTTAAGTTTAGGTTATAAGCTATAGGTTTACGGAATTGTGAATAGGTTAAGGTTTATGTTTAGGAAATCGAGTTCGGGTTTGGGATCGGGTTTAGGTTTAGGTTAGGGAGTTGAGATTAGGATTAGGTGTAGGTTTAGGTTTAGGTATTTGATAATACATTTAGGTTTTAGGTTTAGGTTATAGGTTATAGGTTTAGGTTTAGGTTATAAGCTATAGGTTTAGGGAATTGAGAATAGGTTAGGTTTAGGTTTAGGAAATCGGGTTCGGGTTCGGGATCGGCTTTAGGTTTAGGCTTTCAAGTTTAGGTTTAGGTTTAGGTTGGGGAGTTGAGATTAGGATTAGGTGTAGGTTTAGGTTTAGGGATTTGAGAATACATTTAGGTTTTAGGTTTATGTTTAGGTTTAGGTTTAGGTTTAGGTTATAAGCTATAAGTTTAGGGAATTGAGAAGAGGTTTAGGTTTAGGTTTAGGAAATCGTGTTCGAGTTCGGGATCGGGTTTAGGTTTAGGTTAGGCTGTTGAGATTAGGATTAGGTGTAGGTTTAGGTTTAGGGATTTGAGAATACATTTAGGTTTTAGGTTTAGGTTTAAGTTTTAGGTTATAGGTTTAGGTTTAGGTTTAGGTTTAGGTTTAGTTTTAGGTTATAAGCTATAGGTTTAGGGAATTGAGAATAGGTTATGGTTTAGGTTTAGGGATTTGAGAATACATTTAGGTTTTAGGTTTGGGGTTAAGTGATAGGTTATAGGTTTAGGTTTAGGTTTAGGTTTAGTTTTAGGTTATAAGATATAGGTTTAGGGAATTGAGAATAGGTTATGGTCTAGGTTTAGGAAATCGTGTTCGGGTTCGGCATCGGGTTTAGGTTTGGGTTTTCAAGTTTAGTTTTAGGTTTAGATTTAGGGTGTGGTTTAGGTTATGGGTGTGGTCCCTGCAAATACAGATATAAACATGGCATGTCCAAATGGCCAGGCCCCTCCATTGTTGTCCGTAGGAAATGGACAACTTCATGGTCATAACAGTGGTTCCCACCTTCCAGGAGCCCCCGCTCATCCGGATATCTCCGACGCACATCCGGTTCTGCTCCATTAATTATGAGTAAATACGTAAACACGGCCAGGCCCCTCCAATGCTCTCCATAGGAAATGGACAGCTTCATCATGGTCATAGTAGTGGTTCCCACCTTCCAGGGACCCCCGTTCTTCCGGATAGCTCCGACGCACATCCGGATTTGCTCCATTAATTTTAAGCAAATGCATAAACATGAATTGTCCAAATGGTCAGGCCCCTCCAATGTTGTCCATAGGAAATGGACAGCTTCATCATGGTCATAACAGCAGTTCCCACCTTTCAGAGACCCCCGCTCAACATCCGGATAGTTCCGATGCACATCCGGGTCTGCTCCATCAATTTCGAGCTAATACATTTTAAAACAAAATAAATATATCTAAAAGCATCTAGTTACCTGGGGAAGGCCTCCCATATTTGTATTGTTGGTTACTCATCCCTTTGTCTACAAGCCACAATTGACCAACAATTTCTATCACTACCTGTACTCTGAAACCAACACAAATATAACTGGGAAACAATATAAGGAATAAGAAAAAATGAATTTACCTGTACACATCATTAAATGTTTCCCTATAAGGAGGTGATATTATATCTTTGATAGCCACAACCTGTATGATAGAGAAAAAAACAACCGATACAGTCTGTTACAATTCAAAGGAGAAAAAAGATTTGTGGCTGCACCGATATTCTAGTACATTACGAACGGTTGCCTACGTACCCAAAAAGTCAGATTGGGATCAAGCCACTACGTGGTTCTTTTTAATTAATGTAACATCCCGGATTTTTGCCAACCTGGAGTTAGACGTCCTTAGGCAATGGGTCTATTCTAACACCTTATTAACTTGTCAGAACTCAATCCCACAGTTAAAAAAAAATAATCATTTTTTTACCCTTTTCCTTCACAAATCTCACCTTTCATTACCTCATCCTTCAAAATTTTTCTAAATACTTTCACATTAGACACTATCTTAAAGTTTAGGTGATGAAAAATAATACTAAACTAAACATTACTGTAAATAGTAAATACATAAATAAAATGGGCTTTTAACCATTAACCTTATGGAATCATCGACGAATAGGTTATTTAGAAACATCAGCCTCTCCTGCCCCAGGACCTCCTTCTGTTGTAATTAGGGCAAGATTTAATTAAGTGTTAATAGCTTGAACCACCTTCTATACAAACTACCAAAGGCCCGAGTATCACCTCAGGCCAAAATCACTCAAGATTAAATCCTTTAGAAATTAGGCGAGAATTAGCTAGTGTTAAGCTAGAGTATCTATGAAATTAGCACCAATCACTTTAAATACGATCCGCAAGACCCAAAACTTGTAGAATCATTGACACTAGGTTACCCTAAAATCTAGGATAAATCTCATTACCCGGCTGCTCTCGGGAGCATCACGAAACTTCGTATCAGATCTGGACCAAACATCGAATGTCCGATTAACGCGAAGTTAAACGGTTAGGACCGCCTTGCTGGGCTTGACAACCATCTCGGAAGTCAAATCCAGATAGTGTCCCAGTGCTATTCGCTTGAGCCCGGAGCGAGGAGTGTGAGAACACTTGGTTTTCTTTATAAATTAAATCTCAAATAGTAATCTGAGACTTGTCACTTGCGGGCTTGATATAAGCAATCAGACCATTAGAATCTGACCCAAATACACCCTCAGATCAGGAGAAATTTCATGCACATGTCCGTGTACTTGTAACCCTGATCAAGTTTCAGTGACCATTGAACTGAAACTGGTCCGCCACGTGTGATCTGAGAACCTGACTGGAACACAAACTTAACTCGACTTAGATCCAATGTCTGTGAGCTTAAGTCCGACCTTTGGCTCAAGGGGGGCTTCCAGAAGTGCTCCATTGAGACAGAACAGTCTCCCTTTGGACATAACCTAAGTATACCTTGTTCCTGAGTCTATTTTGGAGAGTTTTTAGCCTATATAAGGACCTTAAACTCTCTCATATTCAGCCCATACGAATTTGAGAAAACTTAGGAGAGAGAAGAGAGAAAAGAGAGAGAAAGGTTGAGAGTTGTGGGAGCATCTCCCTGCCACTCTACCCTGCTGCTATCCGTGCCTAATCACATCGTTCTTATCGCTTTCCCGGCATTTTCAACTTCGTTTCTAGGTAAGAAACCCTAACCCTAATCTGATCTAGGGTTATGAACATTGCAAATGATGAAATGACTAATCTATTTCATTCTATAGGTTGCCAAACTGCCGTATACGAAAGCGTAGCGAATCTATCGAGTTTATTACGCTTCTACGGCATAAGGTGTGGACTTTAGGTGTATAGATTATGGTTTTCAATGCTTTCAATGTCAGATAATGATAGATTCATGATCTGTATGCTATTGCATATGTACAAAGTGCTGTCCGTTTCATTTTTCGGTTATACGTTAACTATGTTGAATATACTGTATTCTTCGTATTGGTAGAAAATACCGTATATGTATGAAGTACGGATTTGTGCTTGCCATGATTAATTGCTGTCTATGTATGCTGGATACATGTGTATCAACTTCTGGGTGAACGGATTAGCCTAATACATGTTTTATCAACATATGTTGAGTATGTTATATTGTGTAGCCTAAGTGTTTGTTGAAATGCCTGAATGAATATAGATTCATGATTTGTGTCTGCCATGTGTATTGAATGTAAGAACATGATTGAGGTGTACTAGACAACCCCTTAGCGAAAGGATTTGCCCTAAATCACGCCACAGCCAATGCACGCTATGTGTGTTAAAGTGTGTAGCCCAAGTGTTTGTGAAAATGAACGAATGAATATGGAACGTGGATTCATGCTTGCCATGGCTATTCGTCATGGGTATGCGCGTGTTATAATTGGGGCAACTCCCTAGTGAAAGGATTTGGCCTAATACCTATGTGATCAACATGTATGTTGATGTATGTAGTCTAAAGTGTTTGTTGAAATGTCTGAATGAGTAGTAGTTAGTAAATTGTAATGTATAAGGGTGTTGAGATATGATTCTCAACTCCTTTAACTATGTGTATGATTTCTTTAGATATCTGTGTGATTAGGAATTGAATATGTACAAACTCATGCTTATGTTGTACTTCATAACCTGCTCAACTGATTGTACGATTTTATCTATGTAATGCATATGTTTAAATTCATGTTTAAGTTGTATTCCATAAAGGCCGTGAAGGGTGATGGGGGAGGGGTGTAACGATTTCGTGCAACAGCCCTGACAGCCCTAAGCGGACAATATTGGATATTTGACTGTATGAGTGAAATCTTGATCCATTACTGCTTGACTCTCTGTACTTGGATGTGATTGGGGCTATTGCATAGTCCAGGCAATCGGTAACGGGATTGAATTCGTGGCTGAGATTCATTCACCACGTGAGATGTGTTCGATGAACCCGAGTCGTACTTCGGTTGGCAATAGTGGTTGGCCACGCGAAGTGCTTATGCACTTCATGTCGTTCAACTTGCCGTGCGCTCGAGCTAGTCAAGCTCGTCAAGTAACCTGATCTGTCTAATGTATGTTCACCGTGTTTGGACGCTACTGCTTGAACCTAAGGTACCGAACTTACCAGTGCAACCTCGTTAACCTTGGTACCTCGATCCACTAAGACTCATGAGCCGGACATGGTGGTATGGGACGTGGTCGAGCTGTCGGCCTACACTGGGGCCACGAGCCTCTCCGTAGTGACCATTGAGCAACCAGACTCGTGAACTGATTATGATGGTATGGGACACTATATTCGAGCTATCGGCCTACACTGCTTTGATGGGTGATGGGGGAGTGGTGCAACGATTCCGTATAACAGCCCTGACAGCCCTGACCGTACCCAGTGTAGTGACCTCGAGCATACTCTAAATCAGCGGAGAGGCGACGAGCCTTCCCGTAGTAAATAGGGTATAAACTAGGCCTGTATTGATAAGGTGATGGGGGAGTGGTGCAACGATTCCGTGTAACAGCCCTGGCAACCCTTGTAGTGACCTAGAACTGCATCATCGTATGAGATTATCTAGGACTGACGACCCTAGAATGGATCATTGTTTGGGAATGATATAAGGAAGGTACCTTAGTTTCCCAATACTGTTGTATGAAAAGGACTAATAACAACTTGGTAATCATGCTCATCATCGCATTGCATGTGCCTGGAAGATGTGGAGCACTAAAGGATGAAAGCATGTCGCGAACGTAAGATGGTGCCGCACGAGGGAGTATGTTGGTAAGGGCATGCATCATGACAGCATTTCATCCTTGCATTAATAAGAGTACTTAGGATTGTTAATTGTACTGCTTTATCATTACTGATTGACTGAATTGATAACATGTTAACCTATGCTTTATTGTTCCACTGAGTTGATCACTCACTCCCACGTTACGGGACGGTGCTTGCAACACCAACCAGACTGTCTTAACTGCAGGTGATGACGATGCTTATGAAGCAGACCCGAACTACTACTATGATGTTGAGGAGGAGTTCTCCTACATGTAACTCTCTGACGGGTTTATGAAGACCTGGAATTGCATTGACAAGGCTATGGTATTTGGGATAGAAGACATTACACTTCCTCAATTTGGTATATTTTGGAGTTGTACTTGTAATGAATTAACCTGGTATCATTATCACACTCTGGAGACTCACCACAGTTTATATATTTTATATATCTATCATAGTCTTCCGCCTACAAATTTAACTATCTCTGGAGTATGATATGCTGTTTTGGTATAATCTCATTCATGTTTCCATGCTCTCATAATAATCATCATTATCTGTGTTGCATAAGTGATGCATTGGAACTCGGGAGCTGAGTTTTGCTCGACCCCCGATTTTCAGGGCATTACAATTAACCAAGTTACTAAAGGTCATAAATTTCATATTTAACAAAGTATCTTTGAATGTCGTCTCAAATCATTTCTGGTTGGTGCATTTAAAAAAATTCAAATACACAATCAATGTATATTCTTGTTACATCTCGTACTGCAATAAGAGACAATGTTCTATCAATACTTCAGTTAGATTTGAAATTGAAATCCTTTAGTGACGACCATACTATTAAGATCAATCCTCTTATCTTCATTTACAAAAACTAGTGGATGACAAATTATGTGTAACATATAGAGCTGGTTCAGCTACTTATGCAATTAGGGAAGGTTCAAAAGGGCCAGATTTCCACATTAAGCATTAGTTGCATACATATGATACAGAAGGACAAAAGTATCACCTTCAACATGACTGTCAAACAAGTTTCCTCACCAAAAATTCAGATTACAAACCATCATGGCATGTGTCCAATTTTTGTGGAAGCACAAAGTAAATGACTGATACACATTGTGCATAAGATGACCAACCTTGTATACAAATGTCATCTCCGTCCTCATACATTGTACACAAGATGACCAACCTTGCATACAAAGGTCATTTTCTCAGCTTAATCCAGGGATGTTAGAGACAGCTGAGAAAGATCTCCAAGGAACCTCATGAGCCTCCACTGTGTATCCACTAACCTGACACAATTACACTTTCCTATCACTATTTTCACTTCACAACACCATACTTTTTAACTAATAAAAAAAAAAAAGACCTAACTCAGCTGGGTCTCAGTTCAATTGATGGTGGGAACCATAAGATGGAATCGAGATCCATGTTCCCACATATATAGATCATGTGTGTGAGATTAGAAAATGTCAGCAGTCCAATCTTTTGCCTTTTCTCGCTCAGTGTGGACCACTGTCATGTTCATTTCTTTTATGTCTTAGGTCATCATCATTTTCTACAGTGATCAGAAAATGATGTCAATCTCCAGATAGTTCTTGTATTCATCAAAGAAAGGGTAGGGCTCGAAAAGGGTATTCCAATCAGCGTTGTTTATCTCTGTTGCTTGTAAGAGAAATTAAGAGGTATACATAAATAAAAGAAGGTAAAGGGAAAAGGAAAAATACTAGTACTATTCTAATATCAGAAGTAGGAAAAAGAAAGAGTGTGTAGAAAGAAAAAGGTTTAAATAGTATTTTTTTTTCCTTTGTTGAGAAGGACCAGTAGTTGTTTTCATCGAGAGAGAGAGAGAGAGAGAGAGAGAGAGAGAGAGAGAGAGAGAGAGAGAGAAATAAAAGTGGGAAAGGAGAATAATGAAAAAATCAAACTGTAGGTCCACATTGAAACCACTTGAAAGGTACACAAACGCACCTCACATATTTCATTTCCACGCTGGAACTCTTCAGTCATTATACAAAGTACTTAATGAGACATTGTAGCTAGAGTTCCTACAAGGATACAGAGGCGTGATTATGGGTATTTAATGGAGTCTTTCACAAAAATTTCTTCTTGGATCCCAAATGGGAAGTGCCAAGGAGTCCTCTTCAGATGAAAATAGTATTTCAGCATTCTAATAGCATCTAGTTCACCACCTGTTTCAAGCTGTTTTCTACTATTTGTTGATTTGAGTAGGAATTCAGTTGTATTCTATTAATTTTCTGTTGTAGGTTGTTGGGTTAGTTGTCTTAGTAACTAATCAAAGATCTTTAGCAACTAATCATTATGATTAGTTAAGTATAGGTTATAGGTTTAGGGAAAGGTTAGGTTTAGGTTATAGGTATTGGGATTTGAGAATAGTTTTAGGTTATAAGGTATAGGTTATAGGTTAAGGTTAAGGTTTGGGTTTAGGTTATAGGTTATAGGTTATAGGTTATAGGTTAAGGTCTAGGTTTAGGTTATAAGTATAGGTTTTGGGGACAACTATAAATTACAAGTGACAACTATAAACTGTAATATGAATAATTTATGATAAGAAAATGATATATGAATAATTTATCCTAAAAATATTCTGCTACAAGAAATACATTCTTCATATCAACAATAGCCTACTGAAAAATAATGTAAATTCAAATCTAAACATAATTCAAAATCTAACCATGTCTAGATAAACATAATTCAAAATCTAACCATGTAGAATCAAAGCAATTAACCATGTAGAAGCATATGTTCATAACAACTCATTTATAGAGCTAGATCATATATGATTCAAATTGTTGGAAGCAACTGGCCCACTTTTATAAAAACATATCGGCATTTCTTTTTGGGTGTTCCCCATCTACAGTTAGACATGTGCATTTTTTTTTGGCACCACATTCCAATGGCTAAGGTCCCTATGAATCATATTGCAATACTTTTGGGTGCACTCTAATAAACTTCCATGATTTTGGGATTTGTTACAAGGAAATGTAAGTTGGGATTTGAGAAAATAGGCCTCAATGAAACTCTCTTTCCCACATAAAGGTTTAGCCAGTGGTAGTCAATGAAGTATGCTTTCCTTGAACTTTCCTTTCCAAGAACTTTCGGCTGTGGTTGGTGTTTGGAACAAAATTTCATAGAAAGATATTCCATGGAGCCACAAAAGTATAATGACTTGTCGTTAGCCACGTTGTGGGCCACTTCGTACAGCCCTATATAATGATGTTGGCAAAAGTATAATGCTGATTTTATGAGTCTTTCGTGGACAGAGAATGCACCAAAAACCTCCACAGCCTTTCGTGGATAGGAAGCAATGGTGATAATGATGCTCACGACCCTATATATGGTTCCAACTCTTGAGTTTCAAATTTGCTTCTTTGAACTGAAAAAATAGGTGGATGTTAGATACATCACCTTAGCCCAAAATTGCCCAAGACATCAACACACTACCTTTGAGTATGGTGTTGGCAACACCACCTAATTCACTTACCATCTCAACCTTCCAAAAGTGGACACGGTTTGGCTAGTGACCCCAATTCCATCATGTTGTATCTAATTTATATCCACATTGTCCATCCATTTTTCCAGCTAAGTTTATAACATGAGCCAAAAGACCCCAATTCCATCATGATGTATCTAATTTATATCCACAATGTCCATCCAATTTTCCAGCTAAGTCTATAGCATGAGCCAAAAGAACCCAATTCCATCATGATGTATCTAATTTATATCCACAATGTCCATCCATTTTTCCAGCTCAGTTCATAGCATGAGCCAAACGATGAGTCAAATCCAAATCTTAACTGACAATTTGAATCCAAGGTCATATTTCGATGATCCAAGCCATTCATATAATGGACCTGTTTGTAGCTGTGGGATATATTTTATTTTATTTTTTAAAAGTCATTTACAATGGGATTTTTAACTTGTTAATCATTTAAATCATTCTGTTTTGGTTATGGACTCCAACAATTTGAATCATATATGATACCACTTTTATAAAAACATAAATGGACAATCCACCCTAAAATCCCACAGCACAAGAATCAATGAAAATGACAATGTTCATTCTCTAGAAACATTTCCAGGACCCACGGTGAAGTTTGCTTATCATCCAAACCATTCATATTATCACAAAGACATGAATAAAGGAAAACACGCATATTAGCTTGATCCAAAACATCTAGGGCCCACAAGAAGTTTTTCAACGGTAGAGGATCATTTCACATTGTTACCTGTGGTGTGGTCCACTTGAGCTTTGAATATGCTTCATTTTTGGGTTTAAGCCATAAAATTATCTTATATAATGGATGGACAGGATGATAAAATACATAAATCAAGGTGGACCCTACAGAGATTACTTAGTACACAATCTGATTCCCATACAAAACTCTTGTGACTCACAGGAAGTTCTCATTGGTGGGGATTCAATCTCCACTGTTTCCTGTAGTGCAATGGGCTTCATTTTCAGGGCCATTACCTAAAATGGGCTAGCAAAATAGAGATGGCATGGATATACAACACATACATCAAGGTGGACCGCATGAAACAGTGGAGATAGAAATGCCCACCTATATCCCCAAATCCCTAAATCCGTAAATCCCTAAATCCCCAAATCCCCAAATCCCTAAATCCCTATATCCCCAAATCCGTATATCCCCAAATCCCCAAATCCCTAAATCCCCAAATCCCTAAATCCCTAAATCTACAAATCCCCAAATCTTTAAATCCCCAAATCCCTAAATCCCCAAATCGTTTCAATCGGTATTGAGATTGACAGAGATTGAGAGAGAGAGAGAGATACCTGTTTGAGTTGGAGCCCCGATCACAGTCCACTGAGAGAGACAGAGAGAGAGGATACAAGAGAGACAGAGAGAGCACCGAGAGAGACAGAGCGAGAGGGACAAAGAGAGAGAGAGGGAGGGTGCGCGAGAGTGAGAGACTGGGAGAGGTTGAGAGAGTGAGGTTGAGAGAGAGGGAGAGAGAGGGTTTGGGTTTTGGGAGGGGCGGGCGCGCGAGAGAGATTTAGGGGCTATTTGATTTTTAATTTCCCCTGGTAAATACACGAAATTACCTGATTATTACTTACTACACCTGTTTGAAAGTCGCCCAGAATTACGTTTTGAAAATCGATCCATACAAACGTTTTTATTACTGATTTAAATATGTGGGCCCCACCATGATATATATGAGTTATCTACACCATCCATCATTTTAAAAAATACATTTTAAGGAATGAGCCCAAAAATGAGGAAAATCAAAAGCTCAAGTGGACCACACCTTAGGAAACAAGGATCATTAAAATGTCAATGGTTGAAAGTTGTTTTCTCCTTAGGGCCCACAGTGATGTTTATTTGTCATCTAACCCGTTAATAAGGTCACATAGTCATGGATAAAGTGAAAACAAAAATATCAGTTTGATCCAAAACTTCCAGGGTCTTCAAGAAGCTTTCAATGGTAGAGTTCAATTCTCATTGTTTCCAGTGGTGTGGTCCACTTGATCTTTGGATCTGCCTCTTTTTTTGGCTCATGCCCAAAAATGAGTTGGCTAAAGGGATGGATGGTGTGGATAATACACAAACATCAAGGTGGGCCCCACAATTTAACTTTTTTCTCCTCGGGTGACGTGAGGAGTGCTATAAATGAAAAGCGGTGGTCAAATCACCTTAGAAATCCAACTAGAAACACAGAGGTAAATAATTATTACCCATTTACCTAGAATTACCTCTGTGTTGAGGCATAAAAAAATATCTCATTGCAATGATCAGAAAATCCCATGTTCAGGGGTATTTTGGTAAAAATCCATGTCCGGGAGTATTTTGGTAAAAATCCATGTCCGGGGGTATTTTGGTAAAATTCCATGTCCAGGGGTATTTTGGTAAAAATTCCATGTCCGGGGACATTTTGGTAAAAAATCCATGTCTGGGGGTATTTTGGTAAAAAATCCATGTCCAGGGGTAGTTTAGGTATTTTGGTAAAAATCCATCTCCAGGGGTATTTTAGGTATTTCAGTAAAAATACATTGAAAAGGATAGTTTGGTAAAAAAGAGTGCACAGGTGTCATTTTAAGGGAAAGAGGTTGTACACCACCACTTAAGAGGGAGCTTGGTGACACCATGGTCTAAGAAAAGAAGATATCCATATGTGAATGGATAAGTGGTGGTGATCACCACTTTCTAAGAGTGGTTGAGCCTATAAATGCCCCTCCCTGATTCATTTGAGCAGTTGGATCATTTGGATCAGTTGGAACAGAAATAGAGAAGAAGAAGTGAGGAGAGAGAGATATGCAGTTGCGCGACCCGCGCGATGAAGAAAGCGGTTGCGCGACCCGCGCAACGGAAGAATGCCGTTACGCGACCCGTGCAACAAAGAAAGCAGTTGCGCGACCCGCGCAACGAAGAAAGTGGTTGCGCAACCCGTGCAACGGGAAAATACCGTTACGCGACCTGCGCAATGGAGAAAGTAGTTGCGCGACGCGTGCAACGGAAGAGAATCCTTGCGCGATCTGCGCAATAGAAGACAGACGACACAGAGTTCTCTCCGACGGAAGACTCCCATTGTGCGACCCGCGCAACGAAGGAAAATCTTTGTCTACTCGCACAAGGGAAGAACCTGTTGCACGACCCGCGCAACGGAAGAACTTGTTGCGCGACCCACACAACGTCCTCTTGAGAAAGTTTTCACAGTTCAAGGGATCATCTCTCCACATCTTGAGAAATGACTGGAAGGATGCTCAGAGCTGATTTCAAGCCCAAGATTAGCTGATCGATTCAGCAATTCCTCCTAAGTATCTAGGAGATGACCGAAATAACGCCGTTATGCTGCCGAAATTTCTATCTCCTTGGAGATTGGCTGATCGAATCAGCAATTCCTCCTAAGTATCTAGAAGATCACCAAAATAGCGTCGGAAATGCTGCCGAAATTTCTACTGGACTATCTTGTCTACTTTAATTGATTGTGCTTTGTTTTCAAAATCAAGGGAATCCGAGGATGTAAATGAACTCAGAATAAATGTGATCAATTTTCTCCCATTCTTTCTTTGTTATCATTGAATAAATCCCCCAAACCAAACACATTTGTTTTCTTGTCAAAACAAAATGGCGACTCTGCTAGGGAATTTATTATTCGATGATGACTTAGAAAATATTTAGAGAACATTCATCACTTTACAGACGCCAAAATGGCGACTCTCAGTGGGAACATCCTCCCCTTCATCTCTAAAAGCAAAGTACAATTTATTTAAATAAATTAACTAACATTCTGTTATGAATGACAGGTATACCGTAACGACCTTTCTCCCGACTAACGTTGTTGTCTATTCTCATCCAACGAATTTCCACCAAAAAATATCAGAGAAGATCAAATCAGTTATGATCAAGGACAGACGATGTCAGGGTTCGATCTGCCGAGTATGGATAACAGGCATCAGTTCATCCTCCTCGATTGCATCAGCAATGTAGTTTTCACCTCCTCCTTTGATATCGGTGCATTCGAAGTGTATAGAAAAGAGAAAATTTGCCAGCAAATGTTGATCAGTCTGCATCAGATGAGCATGTTACTGAAGAAATCCCCAACTTTCCAATAGCAACCATCGTGAGCAACAGTAAATCCTGAGAAAAACCTTCAGATGAGAAGTTATTTCGACTGAATCATACGCTGCTTGCCAATAAGTAGACGAATTAATTAATGAATTAACGAATTCATTAGCCAATAGAGAATACAAGGGGCATCGCCACAACTTTCTAGAATAAAAGAGAAAAGAGTTAAGAGTAAATAGAAAGCGTTAGAGAAAGTAAAGTCTGCTGTGATCAAGAACAGTGAATTTCGTGTAATGGACGGAACAATCTCTATTTCGCCAGTAGCTCAAGAAGATGAGGGAAGATGGAGCATAGTAATATCCAAAAGTCAGAAAGTTCGATCTGCTTCCGCAAGAAGCATCATTCCGCCAACTACTGGGTCAATTATGCAAAGTGTCGTGAGACATAGCTCTTCTTCAGTCATACAATCATCTCATTCGAGAAAAACGGAAAGGCCCGTCACTCCAAAAGGTCTTTCGATATCATCAACTATAACCGTAAACACATCTTCCACAAAATCATTGCGAGTTCAGAAAAACAAAGGGAAGAGACTGTAACCAGCGAATGTTCACTCACAGCACCTCCTGCGAAAGATTTCAAGCAAACTCATGCATTGAGAAGGCTACGATTCGAGTCAGTTAGTCCTTTGAAGCGACATTACGCTGGTTCAAATCAAATGATAGTTTATCCTCTTTAACAGTGTCAGCAGCACAACGCTCGTTTTCTCCCTCAATATCAAGACAATCAAAGTATAAAGAAACAGAAAGCTCATTGACAGATATTAATCAGCCTGATCAGTTTTCACTAGATGAACATGCGGCTGAAGAAGTCCCTAATATTCTGACAGTGATTGTTGTGAATAACACTGAACCGCAAGAAGAAGGGCCGCAACCGCAATCAGTTAAATTTCAAGAGCCAATGCCTAATATTACTCAGAATATAACGCAGGAAGAAATTCGGCAGAAGGTTATCGAGTCTACTCATCTAGAGAATAAACGAAGTCAAAATAAAAGGTTTCGATATCAGACACCGTATCCTCCTGAAATAGAAGACATGCCATTTCCCGCCAATTTCAACCACCCAGGGTTTCAAAAATTTAACGGGAATGGATCATCAAAAGAGCATATGATGCATTTCATAGCAAAGATGGGAAATTTCTCTAGAATTCCTCAATATTGTCTGCGATTATTCGGATCTTCTCTCACAGGAAGAGCTTTCAGATGGTATTTAAGTTTAATCCCAGGATCTATTCATACCTGGGAATAGATGCAGGATGCTTTTATGTCAAACTTTTTCTCTTCGGACAAAGAAATTAGTTTGACCGAATTGGCCTCTATTCACCAAGAAGAAAATGAATCAGTTGAAGAATTCATCAGTCGATGGAAGGACTTGGCAGCATTATGTCAACATCCTCTGCGGGAATTGGAACGAGTAGAACTATGTTTAGAAGGTCTGAGACCAGAACTGGCATGCCACCTGATTAGTAAAGATTGGAAAACCTTTCGTAATTTTGCTACGAAGACTTATGCTCTTGAAAAGATGATGGGAAGAGTGTCTGCTCTTCAATCAAAATCAGCCCATATCACTCGAAAAGAAAAAACTAAAGAAGATTATCAGGATGTTGAAAAAGACAGCGATGAAGAAGATAGAAATGGTTGTGCAGTTATAATGACATATAAGAAGATCATATCAAGTATTTGTTTGTAAGAAAAGATATACTCCCTATGCTGAATCAATTGTTGGCTATGAAGAGTATTGAATTACCTCGGCAAAGATACCTCGAAAAAATTGAAAATACAAGAGGAATGGATTATTGCCATTATCATCGTAAATTTGGACATCATACGAAAGACTGTGATCCCCTTAAGAACAAGTTACAAAAGATGATCGATAAGGGAGAAATCGCGATGAGAGAGCATGACAGAAAGAGAAAATAAAGAAAAATTGACAGAAACTCGATAAAGAAAATTCTGGGGGCATCCGCGTTAAAAGACGATAATATGCTTCATATGGTGAACCATCAGTAATTGACAAGATCGAGCTATCATAGTCTAAATACTCAAATGAAAAGAAGTAAGTGAGGCAAAAGATGTAAAGCCGCGATAAAAAGCATATTCGTTGCAGATATGCATTGCAATACCTGCCAGTTCAGGAGATGACCGCTATTTGGATTTTGAAAGATATCGGTATGATACTTCCAAAATCAAAAGGGGGCAAGACAGGTGAGTAAAGAGGTAAGTAAGAAAGTATGAAATGTATTTCTCACCATAGAATGTACTTCTTTTGTGAGTTTGAATAAATGCAGGCTTTCAAGCATATCAAACCATCGCCTAAGTAAGACAGGTGACTAAGAAATTGTGAAATATATTTCACACCATAGAATGTATTTCTTTTGTATATGAATAAAATGCAGGCTTTCAAGCATATCAATGACAATCACCAAATGCAAAGCGCCAATGACGATCACCAAATGCGAAGCGCCAATGCGAAGCGCCAAGCGTCGATGATTATCGCCAAAATTAGTAACTATCGTTGTTATCATCAATTGCTGATATAAAATTATCTTATCTCACCTTATTGAAATTGTTATCATCGCTAAGCTGATACACTATCCTAACCATAAGCATTGTCAGAACATATCAATAATGGCGATGTATCAATTATTGATTCATTATTTCATGGAAATGAAATAAGCAGTGGAATAAGCCTAAATTGGCCAACCACACAAATCTTACGACAGCAATGGCAAGTGATCATTTAAGGCAGCCTAGCCAAGCTTATATGGCCAACTACGCATAAGACCTATGATCAAATAAGGTAGCCTAGCCAAGCCTATATGGCCAACTACACATACGACCTATGATCAAATAAGGTAGCCTAGCCAAGCCTATATGGCCAACTACGCATAAGACTTATGATCAAATAAGGTAGCCTAGCCAAGCCTATATGGTCAACTATGCATAAGACCTACAAAGCCTTAAATTGGCCTGCTCGAAATTGGTGGTAAACTATAATTGCTCCTTGAGCCCATTGCCCGAAATTGGCGGTAAACTATAATTGCTCGTTGAGCCCATTGCCCGAAATTGGCGATAAACTATCTTGCTCTTTGAGCCCAGTGTCAAGTCCAGTTCAGTCAAATCCGGTCATCCAGTCCAGTCTAGTCCAGTCAAGTCCAGTCGAGTTCGGTCTTGTCCAGTCAAAGTACACTAGCACCATTGCTCAAAAGAATCAAATATACTCAAAAGCATCAACTACGTGTAGCATTCAAAATGCTGCAGATGCATATTAAATATGCTCAAATATGCAATTGCTTGATGGAAATTTTAAATGTTGAATAAAATATATGCAAAAATGCATTTCTTTTGAATCAGGTTCAAATTACATCGACAGTAAATGCCTTCAAGATATTGGCAATTATCTATTAAAAAAGTTCAACTCTTCAAGGCCAACTAATATCTTGACAAGAGCTGTAAGGTCTTTTTGTCTCTTACCTTCTTGATGATAGAGAAATATTATTACACAAGATTTACAAAGGTGGCATAGAATGAATTAGCGAAGAATCGTCATTTTCTCTCGGACAATCTAAAAGATTCAGATATATTCTTTGGATTCATTAAAAGGAGCAGCAAAAAATTATCTATCCTTCAAGAGTATCTGCAGGCTTTACTTCGGAAATATTATCTCCTAAAGAAATCTTCATATGATAATGACCGGGAAAGGGGGCAGGATCTATGTCTTTAAAAGTAATCTATGCCTTGGTCTTTCTGATAATCTCTTATGCACGGTGGAGGAATTCATATACCGAGAATTATGAAGCATGATTCAATTGATATTACGAGTCTCCAAAATCAGTAAAGATCCAAGGAAAAGTCTATGAAGAAATACTAACGAGCACAAACTAGAAAAGACTCGACAAAGGACTCAGCGGTTGAACCTTTGGAGTTGGAGATGAAATCTCCAAGAGCGTGATATAAAGAATATAAAGAATGCATTGCGAAGCACGATGACAAAGCGCAAAGATGAAACGATTAAATCATTATCATATTGCGAATATCACAATCAACCTAAAAGAGAAGAGAAGTTTTCAATATAAATTTTAAAATTATCAATGCTTATTAAGGCTAAATTGAAAGAGTTATAATGTCTTGAGATACTAATTCCGATTAATTTTGAAGGAAAGATCATCATTTGAAAGATCGGATTATGCAGATCATGAATAAAAGAAACAATAAAAATAGATCTGTAACGCTCCGAAAATCGGGGGTCGAGTAGCAACTCAACTCCCGAGTTCCAAAACATCACTTATGCAACATATATGCTTATGATTAAATGTTGTCTGTGTTAGTGCATTAATCATGAGTGGGATTATACCAAAACAGTAATTCATACTCCAGATCAGTTTATACAACACAAGCGGAATACTGAAAGACATAAATAAACGTATATACGTCAAAAGAGCACGTTCAGTCTCCAGAGTATGAATACATCACTGAGTCACCATATACATGTAATAGTCTTAAAATCAAAATGTCAAACAGTACAACTACATTGATAATCCCTGTAGCCCCGTCGATCCGGATAGCCTAAGCGAAGCCGCCGGAGAACTGCATATAAGAGAACTCGTCCTGATCGTCATAATAATCAGGCTCCGCCTCTAAGGGCACGTCGTCACCTGAAATCAAGACAGGGTCTGGTTGGTGTTTAAAACACCGTCCCGTAACGTGGGAGTGGGTGATCAACTCAGTGGAATCATAGAGCAAAGGTTAATATGTTATCAATCCAGTCAAGTAGTAATGATAAAGCAGTAAAATCAAACATACCTAGAAACTCTTATTAATGCAAGAATGATATGAACAATGATGTATGCCCTCGCCTACACTCCCTCGTGTGACACCATCTTACGGTAGTGACATACTTTCTTCCCTCTGTGCTCTTCAACCCGAGGCACATGTAGTGCGATGTTATGAGCGTGATTACCAAGTTTTTATTAGTCCTTTTCATACAGCAGGATTGGGAAACTAAAGTACCTCCCTTATATCATTCCCAAACAAGGATCCATTCTAAGGTCTTCAGTCCTAGAAAATCTCATACGATGTTGCAGTTCTAGGTCGCTGTAATGGGCTCGTCACCAAATCAGTACAGCCCAAGTGTATACTCTAATTACTTTGGAAAGGCTCGTCGCCTCCACCCAGGTTCAAAGTATGCTCGAGGTCACTACAAAGGGCTCGTCACCAAATCAGTGTAGGCCGACAGCTCGAATACACTGTCCCATACCGCCGTATTCGGCTCACGAGTCTGGGTTGCTCACTGGTCACTACGGGGAGGCTCGTCGCCCCAGCGTAAGCCGACAGCTCGACCACGGTGTCCCATACCACCATGTCCGGCTCATGAGTCTTAGCGGATCGAGGTACCAAGGTTAGGCGGGATTTCACTGGTGAGTTTGGTACCTTAAGTTCAAGCAGTAGCGTCCATACATGGTGAACATACATCGGGTAAATTGAGTTACTGGATGAGCTCGACTATTACGAGCGCACCTGAAGTTGATCGACATGGAGTGCGTAAACACTCCGTGTGGCCTAACCACTGCCAACAACTCTAATACAACTCGGGTTCGTCAAACACGTCCTACGTGGCAAATGAATCTTAGCCACGAATTCAAAGCCTGTTACCGATTGCCTGGACTATACTGTAGTCCCAAGCACATTCAATCCTTAACCAGTAAGCATGTGGAGTAGTCAGAGCAGAATTAATCAAGTAATTCAAACATATTAACAAGCATGTTATAAAACACAATGTAAACAGTAAATCCAAACACATACATTTCATAAGTAAGCGATTAAACTAAACAACTTACATGGAGGAAATCATACACATCTCTAAGATAGTTGAGAATCCTATCTCAACACCCACCTAAAGCACTATCTCCTAAGTACCTACTCATACAAGCATTTTCACAAACACTTAGACTACCCTTATTAACATACATAACGTATGTTGGCCAAAACATGTATTAGGGCGAATCCTTTCGCCGAGGAGTTGTTACACATACAACTAGCATATACACACAGTAGTTAATCATGGCAAACACACTTTCATATTTCGTACGTATACGGTATTTTCTACACATACACAGAATACACTAAACTCCAGAAATTTTATATATAACTGAATCGCAAAACGAACATCGCATTTCACATGTGAAATAACACCCACATCATGAATCTATTATTATCCAACATTGAAAGCTTTGAAAACTATAACCTATACGTCTATAGTCCAGACCTTACCCCGTAGAAGCGTAACGAATTCGACAGAGACTCTAAGTCTTCGTCAACGATGGAATAGCAACCTATAGCAAGATTTAAGTAAGCTATTTCGTTACTAGTGACAATTGAAAACCCTAGAACAGATTAGGGTTAGGTTTTCTTACCTAGGAACGAAGTCAGATTCGCTGGAATAGTGGTTTGGTAGTGATGGATAGGCACATAGAATAGCAGGGATCGAATCCCTGGAGTGACTCCAACTTCTCTCTCACTTTCTTTCTGTTTCCTCCCTTCTCTCTCCTAGGGTTTTTACCAAATTCGTATGAAGTGAATGAGAGAGGGTTTAAGGTCCTTATATAGAACTAAAACTGATGGAAATGGCCACAGGGCCAAGGTATACTTAGGTTATAGCCAAAGGGCGTCTATTTCAACTCACGGAGCACTTCCGGAGCCCCCCTTGAGCCAAAGGTCGGACTTAAGCTCCTCGACCATGGATCTAGGTTGAGTTAAGTTTTCGTTCCAATCGGGTTTCCAGATCGCATGTGGCGGACCAGTTTCAGTTCAACGGTCACCAAAACTCGATCAGGGTTACATGTACACTGCCATGTATGAGAAATTTCTTCTGATTCGAGGGTGTATTTGGGTCAGATTCTGACAGTCTGATTGCTTATATCTGGCCCGCAAGCGACAAGTCTCAAATTACTTAAATTAGATTTAATTTCTAAAGAAAACCACGTTTTCTCACACTTTTCACTCCGAGCTCAAGTGAATAGCCCCGGGACATTATCTGAATTTGATTTCCGAGATGGTTGTCAAGCCCAGTAAGGCAGTCCTAAGTGTTTAGTCTCGTGGTCATCAGATTTTCGACGTGCGGTCCAGATCCGATACAGAGTTTCAATGTGCTCCACAGAGCAACTGGGTAATGAGATTGATCATAGATTTTAGGGCAACCTAGCGTCAATGATTCTACAAGTTTTGGGTCTTGCAGATCGTATTTAAAGTGGATCAAGCGGATTTCGTAGCTAATCTAGTTTAGCACTTAATTAGTTTTGTCTAATTCCTAAAGGATTTGATCCTGAGTGATTTCTGCCTGAGGTGGTACTTGGGTCTTTGTATGTAATTTTTCGAGACATTACAATCTACCCCCCTTAAAAAAAAAATTTATCCTCGAAATTAGTACCTTCTCGTACTCCTCGAGAATCTGAGGGTAGTTCTTACGGACCTCGGCTTCTGTCTCCCAAGTAGCCTCTTCCTCAGTATAATGTGTCCATAGTACCTTCACCAGTGGGATAACCTTACTACGCAATACCCGTTCTTTCCTGTCTAAGATACGCGTTGGACGTAGTACATATGTAGCATCCTCGCTCAACTACACTTGTTCCCATCTGATAATGTGGGAAGGATCAGGGACGTATTTCATCAGCATAGATACATGAAATACGTTGTGTACACCAGTAAGTGGTGTGGGCAAAGCGAGATGATATGCCACCATACCCACTCGATCAAGTATCTGAAATGGGCCAATGAACTACGGCATAAGCTTCCCTTTCTTGCCAAAACGCAAGACTCCCTTTATGGGGGAAACTCGGAGGAATACATGGTCCCCAACTTCGAACTCTAGTGTCGCTTCCTCGTATCGGCATAACTCTTCTGCTCTGGGCTGTAAGAAGTCGACGCCTAATAATATCGATCTTCTCTGAGGTCGCCTATACTAACTCTGGGCCAATCAAATTGCGCTCGCCAACCTCTGCTCAGCAATGCCGTGCTCGGCAAGGGCGCCCGTACAAGGCCTCGTAAGGAGCCATACCAATACTAGCCTGAAAGCTGTTATTGTAGGCGAACTCTGCATATGAGAGACGGTCATCCCAATTGTCCTTGAAGTCCAAAGCACAAGCCTGCAGCATATCCTCTAAAATCTTATTCACTCGCTCTGTCTGCCCGTCGGTCTGTGGGTGGAATGTGGTACTGAACTTCAACTTCACACCCATCGCTTCCTAGATACAAGTCCAAAAGATAGATGTGAATCGCGTGTCTCAGTCTGACACGATCTCCAAGGGAACTCCATACAGACGCACTATCTCCTTGATGTACAGCCTGGCCAACTCGTTTGCAGAGTTTGAGACTTTAATCAGGTGGAAGTGAGCCGATTTCGTTAACCGGTCCACGATCACCCAAATAGAGTCATAACCCTTCCTCGTCTTCAGCGGCCCTGAGATGAAATTCATAGCGATGAAGTCCCACTTCTATTCAGCTATGGGCATGGGCTGAAGCAGTCCAGGAAGTCGGCGATGTTCAGCCTTTACCTGCTGGCACGTGAGACAACGGGAGACATATTCTGCTATATGAGCCTTCATATTGTCCCACCAATACGACCTTTTCATGTCCTGATACATCTTTGTGCTACCAGGATGCATCGCAAGCTTCGATCTGTGGGCAGTCTTGAGAATCTCCTGTCTCAAGTCATGAATGTCTGGGACGCATAGGCGGCCACGGTATCGTAGGCCCCCATCCGTACCAACCCTCCACTCGGCATCCTCATCATCGCTAGCCAGCTTTCTAAGCTCAATTAGTCACTCATTGTCTTTCTGGGCTTCGATAATCCTGTCGTCAATAAGTGACCGCACCCGAATGTATGCGACACTCTCGAATGGCTCCTCCACGGTGAGTTTCTGCTCGAAGTCTCGCACGAACTCTACCATATCCCACTCTGCTATCATTAGCGTAGCCACAAATGTTATAGCCTTCTTGTGGCTCAACGCGTCTGCCACAAGGTTGGCCTTGCCAGGATGGTAGAAGACCTTAAACTTGAAGTCCTTCAAGGTTTCCATCCATCGGCACTGCCTCATATTCAAGTCCCGGTGAGTGAATATATAACGAAGGCTCTTGTGGTCACAGAAAAGCTCGAACTCCTCTCCGTAGAGGTAATGTCTCCAGAGCTTTAATACAAATATGACCGCTGCTAACTAGAGATCGTGCGTAGGTTAATTCTCCTCGTGTTTCCTCAACAGCCTCGAGACATATGCAATCACTCTGTCCTTCTGCATAAGGACACATCCCAAACCAACTTGAGACGCATCGGTGTAAATCGTATACTTGACCCCTTGCTCTGGCAATACTAGCACAGGGGCGGACGTCAGTCTGTCCTTTAGCTCCTAGAAGGCTGCTTCCGCCTTCTCATTTCAGGCGAACTTAAGATCATTCCGAGTCAATTGAGACAAAGGTCTGGCTATCTTGGAGAAGTCCCGAATGAATCATCGGTAGTAGCCAGCGAGTCTTAGAAAACTCCTCACCTCAGTAACCGAACCAGGCTGCTTCCACTCCTGAATCGCGGCTACCTTAGCAAGGTCCACCGCTATTCCTTCCTTGGACACCACATGTCCCATGAACTTGACTTCCTCCTACCAGAAGTCACACTTCTTGTACTGTGCGAACAACTGGTTCTTCCTCAGAGCATCTAAGACTGCTTGTAGGTGTTCCTCGTGCTCTTCTCGACTGCAGAGTATATCAAGATGTCATCGATAAACACGATAACAAATCGGTATAGAAATGGCCGAAATACCTGGTTCATCAAATCCATGAACACGGTCAGTGCGTTCGTAAGACCGAACGACATCACGAGGAACTCGTAATGCCCAAAACTGGTCCTGAAGGCCGTCTTCTGCACGTCCTCATCCCTGACGCACAACTGATGATACCCTGACTGTAGATCAATCTTCAAGAAGTATCGCGCCCCTTTCAACTGATCAAACATATCGTCTATCCTGGGTAAAGGATACTTGTTCTTCACTGTCACCTGGTTCAGTCTGCGATAATCGATACACAATCGCAGCGACCCATCCTTCTTCTTGACAAACAACACAAGTGCTCCCCAAGGAGACACACTGGGTCGTATGAAGCCCTTCTCTACCAGCTCATCAATCTGTTTCCTTAGTTCCTCCATCTCACATGGAGGCATTCGATACATAGGTAATGAAATGGGGGTCGCACCAGGCACAAGATTAATAGTAAAATCGATCTCGCGCCGAGGAGGTAAGCTAGGGATTGTCCTGAACATATCCTCAAATTTTCGAAATACTGGCATGTTTCATAACGTCGGCCCATCAACATGCTCTAGTAAAGCAGCATAACATCCAACACGACATGGCTAACTAACCTGCACTAGAAAGGTAAAGACTGTGCTTTCAGGTCCGTTGGCTGTCACGACCCGATTATCGCAATCGATCTCTGCCTTCATCTCGGTGAGCCAGTCCATACCGAGGATAATGTCGTAGTGCCATAGTGGGGTGACAATGAGGTCAACGAATACTGTCCTGCTACCCAAGTCTACTGAGCAACCCTCACATGTCTGTGTGACATCCAAAAAGGTCCCTGTAGTGGTAGCGAGCCTCACTCCCTCCGTGGGAGTAGTATGTAAAGCTAGACGCTTAACTACCGCACAGGAAATGATGGAGGTATTGGACCTAGTGTCCACTAATAAGAAGACAGGAGTACCTTGGACATGTGCAGTGACCTCGAAGGCCATAGGTGTTGAAGGCGCTGTCTCTGGCTCTTCTGCTGTAAGTGCATGAATGCGTGCCTGCTGAGGTCGGTTGGGCTGAGGCATCATGGGTCGTTGAGGCGGCCTAAATCGAGGTGCAGGGGGCCTAAAGGATGGATGTGTAGGTGCTGTCCGTAAGGGTGGTGTTGAAATGGCCTGGGGAACCTGGCAGTTGATCCTCTGCGACAGTGAAAACCTACTGTCTCTCATACGTGCAAAACAGCTCTCCGCAACATGACCTGGTCTCTCATAGTAAGTGCATGTCACACTCGGGCGCCTTATTGAAACTAATGGCATCGCAATCCTGGGAGGAGAGTCGGTACGGGGTCTCTTGTCGAAGAAAGGCCTGCTTGGCACATCTGGTCGTGGTCTAGTAACCATAGCCCCACGAGAACGTGTCAATCGATCCCCGTCCTGCTCTGCCCGTATAGATATGTGTACTAGCTCAGCATAGGACGGTATACTAGCACAACACATCTTCGACCGAACGTCAGGTCACAGGCCCTCGGAGAAACGCCGCATCCGCATCCGCACGTCAACAAGTATAGTAGGGACGTATCTACCCAACTCTGTAAACTGGTGCTTGTACTCTGTCACTGTCATGCCTCCCTATCTGAGGCGCAAGAACTCATTCTCCTTCTCGTGCCGGTACGTCTGGGGATAGTACTTCTCATGAAAGCGGAACTCAAAAGTTACCCATGTCCATATATAGCCAACTGCAACTGTCCGCAGAACACTATCCCACCACAAGCTAGCCTCCTTTTCAAACATAAAGGTAGCCAACTCGACCTGCTCCTGTTCTGTATAATGTAGCATCCTCAGCATCTTGGAGATGCAGTCGAGCCAATATTCGGCCTCCTCGGGTCTATGAGAACCTGTAAAGGTAGGAGGCCTCAAGCGCTGGAATCGGTCGAGGAGACCACTCGTACCCAGATTCCCCGTAGGGTATGCAGCAGGTGCAGGGGGAGGCATACCCTTATCTTGAGTAGAAGGCCCTACAGTCTCAGCAGGGCGTACAGATGGTGAAGGTAGAGTCGCACTTCCACCCTGAGCTAGGGCCCCTGCAATAGTAGCTAAGAGTTGCTGGTGCTGCGGTGCATCATCGTCATCAACTACTCCAACCTATCCACAGGTGAGGCTGACTGAAGAACATGCTGCGTTGAAGAAGACGCACGGTTCTGCTCACGAACCGGTGGTGTGTAAGGTAGCGGTCCAACTGTAGGACCCATAGAAGGCTGAGACTCAGGTATAGTCTCATGAACCTGGCCCAACCCAGGGTCGGTACAACCATCACTCTGGGGAGGTGCCTGATCCATCAAACTAGTAAGTGCGAGGCATGTCGTGCTCTGCGTGACCTTCTGTGGCATGTCCTATTTGACATAGGGTACAATTTGTGTAAGATGTAGGATAACAATACACAATCCTTTAAGCATTTTACACACTTCATAGTAAAAGGGACTGCATGCATTTCATTCACCAAAACTTGTCATAATACATGGAATACAGAGTTACATGAATCATGATGAAAGATGCATGTGAGCTAATACAACTAAAGCTTCAAACACTGAAAACATTCTACTAACTACTACACTACTAAGCCCATCAACAGGAACACAACCATAACCTAAAGAAGTAACCAAAACAAGTTGCAAGACAACGACATGGATGACTAGGCATCCGAGTTTGGCGAATGAGGAGGGGCGCCCTTATCTTGTAAGCAACACAGGATAGACTTCAAAGTACGAGTCACCTTCTTGAACTTGTGCTTCACGAGGCCTCGAAGATCCATAAGATCCAGTCGTAGGACAACCTGACCCTCCTCAAGTCGAGCTATACAGGCATCCCTAGTAGCCCGATCGGTGTCCTGCTCTGGTGCCGTAGGAGGAGAGTTCTCCTCTGTATCCTGAGCCTCCTCTTCTTCCTCGTTCTGTTCTTCTTCTATTTTAGCTCCACCTTCTTCCTCATCCTCTTCCTCTTCGCTCTCCGTCTTATCTCACTCTCATCAAGTCGAGCTTGTCGTTGCCGGGGCCCGATGTCTATTTGATTGAGAGTAGTTTCATTGATGAAATGTTGTGGCACTGGGAGTTCTGCGCAAAGTCCGTAGCCGAACTCGCGTGCAATCTTGCATATGAGTCGGCCGAAGGGGAGTAAATCAGTCATTTTATTGGAGCGTGCGGTAAGAACTATCTGTCGCAGAACATACGTAGGCACATACAACTTCTCACCCTGCCCCACTTGATACAAGAAATCTACCATCAGGCGCGTGTACTCACTGCGGTTACTCCACCTGGGGTAGACGTTGAACGTGAAGATGTGGAGTAGACGGAAGTCGTCAGTCATATTGGTAGCTAGAAGACTATTATTTGGCTGCCACTGAACCAGTCAACCACAAAGAAAATGCGTATGGCAATCCCTTTCATGTGCACTCTTCAAATTCTTCTCGCTTGCATGGATTTCGCCCAGTGGTATTCCCATGAGTCGAGCTATCAGGCCAGCATCAATTGTGGCCTCCCGACCTCTTCCCAAGGGAATCTTGAACTGCAAGGGCTCCAGCGTAGGTTCTTGAATATGGGCATAGAATGCACGGACAGTGCCCACATTTGCGTGATATTTTCCCTCAAACACAGGGCCCCAACCAGCCTCACCCAGGCTCTCCAATAACAAATACTCCCCAAAGAGCCGCTTATCCACCTGAGCTTCAAAAAGGACCCTACAGCCCTCATAAACTCCATGCGATAAATCTGCCTGTAGAGCTCTTGGGAGAAGAGCCTGGGGATCGAGGTCCCGCTTAGTCCGTATCTCACGTTCAACGCCTGTGCTTGTGGTGGAGCCTCTTGATCTCCTTGAACGAGTGGGGCGACTAGGCCCGACTTCATCTACGGCACCCTTTCTCTTTCCCATGAGAGAAAGAATGGTGGAAATTGAGAAAATGGCCGTAATAACCTCGAATAGAGCCATGGAAAAGTGAAGAAAAGGGAGGAAAAGGATGAGATCTTTAGGTCTCCACGGATTTGAGCCTCAAATGAGGGTGTAAAGGCTCAAATGAAAGGGGATAAAGAAGGAAAATGAAGAGATGAGATGGGTGAGTGGGTTTACACGAATTTGAGCCTCAAATAAGGGGTTTAAGAGCTCAAATGAGAGAGAATGGAGAGATAGGCAGTAATGGAGAAGGGTTTATAGCAGGGTAGTGGAGAGGGTGTATGAAAATGGAAGAGAAAATGCTTGGTGGGGCGATTTGAGTGAAGGATATGGGATTTTTGAAGAAAAGGGAAGCGTGGAGGGGTAGTTTGTGAAGGACGGGCGACCTAGGAAGGGTTTTAATCAAAACCCCGTGGACAGGTGGGTCATACAACACTTAAAATGCGATCGGCCCGGTTGGCCCGCTCGGCCTGGCCCGTTGGGCGGCAAGGCCTCGCCAAACCGGCGAGGTCCTCGCCGGTCTCTGGAGTTCCCTGCAAGGGCTCACCCATGGGGCGAGGTCCTCCTGCCCCGTGGGTCCCAAAAGTGTGTGGGGGCCACCCTGGGTCCCACCGGATTTGTTTGGTTTGTCCCCTGACTCCGATTCGAGTCGTTTCGGGGACTTTCGAGCATGATTCTGATGTACAGCTGCACATAAGGATTTTTGAAGGCTGAGATAGGGTAATTTGTGGTCTAGACCCGTCGTTTGACGGTCTAGGAGTAATCCGGGGTCACTTTAAGTGATTATGGGAGAGTACGGACTCGATCTCAGCGATCATTTTCGATAAACTTCGCCAATTGGTGAAACCGGGACTACTATGAATGTTTCTCCATTTTCTCACACCCATCTAAGTTAATTTTGTGTCAGTGTACGGCGTGTGACCATAACCCAAGTCCGGTTTAATCCAAATCATGCTCTGATACCAACTTGTAAAGCCCTGAAAATCGGGGGTTGAGTAGCAACTCAACTCCCGAGTTCCAAAACATCACTTATGCAACATATATGTTTATGATTAAATGTTGTCTGTGTTAATGCATTAATCATGAGTGGGATTATACCAAAACAGTAATTCATACTCTAGATCATTTTATACAACGCAAGCGGAAGACTGAAAGACATAAATAAACGTATATACGTCAAAAGAGCACGTTCGGTCTCCAGAGTACGAATACAGCACTGAGTCACCATATACATGTAATAGTCTCAAAATCAAAATGTCAAATAGTACAACTACATTGAAAATTTCTGTAGCCCCGTCGATCGGATGGCCTAAGCGAAGCCGCCAGAGAACTGCATATAAGAGAACTCGTCCTGATCATCATAGTAATCAGGCTCCGCCTCTGGGGGCACGTCGTCACCTAAAATCAAGACAGGGTCTGGTTGGTGTTTAAAACATCATCCCGTAACGTGGGAGTGAGTGATCAACTCAGTGGAATCATAGAGCAAAGGTTAACATGTTATCAATCCAGTCAAGCAGTAATGATAAAGTAGTAAAATCAAACATACCTAGATACTCTTATTAATGCAAGAATGATATGAACAATGATGCATGCCCTCGCCTACACTCCCTCGTACGACACCATCTTACGGTCGCGGCATGATTTCTTCCCACTATGCTCTTCAACCCAGGGCACATACAGTGCGATGTTATGAGCGTGATTACCAAGTTTTTATTAGTCCTTTTTATACAGTAAGATTGGGAAACTAAAGTACCTCCCTTATATCATTCCCAAATAAGGATCCATTCTAGGGTCGTCAGTCCTAGAAAATCTCATACGATGTTGCGGTTCTAGGTTGCTGTAATGGGCTCGTCGCCAAATCAGTACAGGCCTAGTGTATACTTTGATTACTACGGAAAGGCTCGTCGCCTCCACGTAGGTTCAGAGTATGCTCGAGGTCACTACAAAGGGTTCGTCACCAAATCAATGTAGGCCGACAGCTCGAATACAGTGTCCCATACCACCGTATTCGGGTCACGAGTCTGGGTTGCTCACTAGTCACTGCGGGGAGGCTCGTCGCCGCAGCGTAGGCCGACAGCTCGACCACGGTGTCCCATACCACCTTGTCCTGCAGTCTTAGCTCGAGTCTCTAGCGGATCGGGTACCAAGGTTAAACGGGATTTCATTAGTGAGTTTGGTACCTTAGGTTCAAGCAGTAGCGTCCATACATGGTAAACATACATCAGGCAAATCGGGTTACTAGAAGAGCTCGACTATTATGAGCGCACCTGAAGTTGATCGACATGGAGTGCGTAAACACTCCGTGTGGCCTAACCACTGCCAACAACTCTAGTACGACTCGGGCTCATCAAATACGTCTTACGTGGCGAATGAATCTCAGCCACGAATTCAAAGTCTGTTACCGATTGCCTGGACTATACTTAGTCCCAAACACATTCAATCCTTGACCAGTAAGCATGTGGAGTAGTCAAAGCAGAATTAACCAAGTAATTCAAGCATATTAACAAGCATGTTATAAAACACAATGTAAACAGAAAATCCAAACACATACATGTCATAAGTAAGCGATTAAACTAAACAACTTACATGGAGGAAATCATACACATCTCTAAGGTAGTTGAGAATCCTATCTCAACACCCACCTAAAGCAGGAAATCCAAACACATCATTTCATAAGTAAGCGATTAAACTAAACAACTTACATGGAGGAAATCATACACATCTCTAAGGTAGTTGAGAATCCTAAGTACCAACTCATATAAGCATTTTCCAAAACACTTAGACTACGCTTATTAACCGTAACATCCTGAAAAATTGAGGGTCAAGTAGTAACTCAACACTCGAGTTCCATAACATCACTTATGCAACAAAATGAATGATGATTGAATGTTCTCTGTATTAGAGTTATGAACATGAGTGAGATTAAGCCAAAACAGCATATCATACTCCAGAGACAGTTAAATTGCAAGCGGAAGACTGTGATAGATATATAAAATATAAAAATTGTGGTGAGTCTCCAGAGTGTGATAAGGTTACCAGGTTAATGAATTACAAGTACAATTCAAATTATACCAAATGTGTAGTGTCATCTAGTCAACATCCTGTAATCCCGTCGATCAAGACATGGCTCATGTGAAGCCGTCAGCATAACATATACGAACAAGCATCATTGTCATCATACAGTCCAGCTCCGCCTCAAGAGTAGCGTCGCCATCTGCAATCAGACAAAGTCTGGTGGGTGATCGGAACACCGTCCCGTAACGTGGGAGTGAGTGATCAACTCAGTGGAACAATAAAGCATAGGTTAACATGTTATCAATTCAGTCAAGCAGTAATGATAAAGCAGTACAATCAAACAATTCTAACTACTCTTATTTAATGCAAGTATGAAATGACATGATGTATGCCCTTGCCAAACCACCCTCGTGCGACACCATCTTACGTTTGCGGCATGCTTTCATCCCTCAGTGCTCCACATCTACCAGGCACATGTAGTGCGATGATGATCATGATTACCGAGTAATTATTAGTCCATTTCAAACAGCAGTATTGGGAAACTAAGGTACCTCCCTTATATCATTCCCAAACATGATCCATTCTAGGGTCGTCAGTCCTAGTTAATCTCATACGATATTATGGTTTGAGAGGCGTAGCGAAGGCATCACAAAGGGCTCGTCACCTGTCAGCACGGATACAGATCTCACCGTATGCGGCTCAATTGCTGGCCGTTAGCTTGAATACAGGTCTCATCGTACTCGGCTCAATCGCTGGCCGTCAACTCAAATACAGGTCTCACCGTACTCGGCTCAACTCATGCTCTAGTTGTTGCGAAGGGCTCATCGTCAATCACAGACCTTAGAGTATACTCGAAGACACTACAGAGGGCTCGTCGCCCGTCAGCACGAATACAGGTCTCACCGTATTCGCCTCTCGCCGTAGGTGTCGACAGCTCGAATATAGTGTCCCTTAATACTATAATCGGCTCACGAGTCTGGTTGCTCACTGGTCACTACGGGGAGGCACGTGGCCCCAGCGTAGGCCGACCGGTCGACCACGGTGTCCCATACCACCATGCCCAGCTCAAGAGTCTTAGAAGATCAAGGTACCATGGTTAAAAGGGATTTCACTGGTAGGTTTGGTACCCTAGGTTCAAGTAGTAGCGTCCAAACATGGTAAACATACATTAGACAGATCGGGTTACTTGACGAGCTCGACTAGCTCAAGCGCACAACAAGTTGAACGATATGAAGCGCATAAGCACTTCGTGTGGCCAACCACTATCGCCAACCGAAGTACGACTCGGGTTCGTCAAACACGCCTCACGTGGCAAATGAAACTCAGCCACGAATTCGATCCCGTTACTGACTTCCTGGACTATACAATAACCCCAATCACATTCAATTTCAGATATTTAAAGCAGCAATGGATCAAAATTCAAATCATATAATCAAAGACTGATGTTATCCGTGTAGGGCTGCTAGGGTTGTTGCACGCACTCGTTGCTCCACTCCCCCGTCACCCATGACGGATCATACAACGTAAACATGAATTCAAACATATGCATCACATAGATAAAATCATACAATCAATTGAGCATGTTATGAAGTACAACATAAGCATGAGTTTGTACATATTCAATTTCTAATCACACATATATCTAAAGAAATCATACACATAGTTAAAGAAGTTGAGAATCATATCTCAACACCCTTAAACATTACAATTTACTAACTACTACTCATTCAGACATTTTAACAAACACTTTAAGATACATACATCAACATACATGACATATGTTGATCATATAGGCATTAGGCCAAATCCTTTCACTAGTGTCACGCCCCAAACTCGGAAACCGGGCTCACAAAATTCCCGATCGCCGAATCCGGCGCCGACAGCCTCCGTAGTACCCCATTCTCGGCTTCCAGCGCCCATACGCCAGATTTTCGATCCTGGGATCCTACAAGGAGGATTTTCAGTATGAATTTTTTTTTTTGTAATGAAGCATAACCACAAGCATAACCAAGTCACAAAATAACATCACCACATATCCACTATATCAAAAACTTCGAGTACAATACAGAAAGGGAAATACAATATGAATATGTCAAGGAAAACTCCAAAAGCTCCAGAAGACTGCTGCACGCTCCGAGCTCAACGCTGCTGCAACCTAACGCCACCTGCACGCATCTATCGTGCATAAGCTTATAAAAAGCTTAGAGGGTGGTGAAAGTGTGTGTAAGGTAAGTGCCAAGTATATAATATCAGAGTAATGCAGAAACATGCGGTAAGTCCATGAATGCTATCAACTGTACCAAAGCTATATGATGCAAGGCATGAATGCTATCGGCCATACCAAGGCCATGCGATGCGAGGCCTATGTAGCCAAATGTCATATGCAAGATGCAAAGCAAGCGTGCCAGTACTCATCAAGTACACATATCAGTACAGTTCCTCTCTGGATATCACCGGGGTCTAATACACCTCACACTGACTGCCTCCTCCCTAGCTGCACAGTCAAGCAAGTGGAAGAGACCACACTATCCGCCTGACCAGTAGTCTGCCAATACCTACCCGGCTCGTCGATAGCGGACACATTTGCGAGCTGGTCAAACTCAGCCTAGCTTATAGCCCCCTCACTCAGGCGGATAAGGCCACACCCCCTTCCAACCGACCACGACACAGTGGGAGACGCGGCCTACTGGTATTCGGCACTCGGGCGCTCATGTATCCACTCGGTCTAGACGTTGGAGCACCTCCTGGTACCAAAAAGGTTCTGAGATTTTCACCCAAGGACATCCTAAGTGCCCACAGTGCTAGAACAAAGTATTTCCAGTATCCGATACGGCCATCCACGATGTGCCTGTGGAGCCACGGCCCTGATGTCGCTAGGGCATGTAGTGATCAAGTCACACATATGCGAGATGCATGAGTCACACCATACAAACATGCAGCAATCTCGCGCGTACCACGCGCTCATGTCGGGCACTCTGTCTCATATAGAGTCCCGTAAATGTTTCAGCCCAAAGGCTTATGCTATGGTCAAACATTCCACATATCAAGCATACATATGATGCGTATGACATGAATCATGGAACTATACTAAGCATGTTATAAAGTAATGGACTATCCTTACGCCGAAGATGGGCCTAGACGGCCTACATGAAACAGATACGGGCCTATCAGTGACCTTAGGGAGAGTTATACTGTGGACATCTAACCAACATTACTCGTACAATGTGGACGTCAAACCAACATTGTCCCCAAGGCTCGGCTCGTCTTAAATATCATTCAATAAATCATGGAGGGATCACACATTGCAATGGACCTTAGGTACATCCCATTGGGCCCTAAATACATCAAATGGGCCGTATTTCATGGGCCTTATGTTCATCAACTGGGCCACCTCAATGAGCCTCACTAATGGGCCTTAGGTACATTGCAATGGGCCATAACCCATGGGCCTTTGATTGCATCAAAATGGGCCTCATAATATGGGCCTATATATATCAAAGTGGGCCTCAACAACGGCCATAAATATAACAAGATGGCCTCATCACTTGGGCCTTAAATATACACCCAGGTGGGCCTCAAAGGACGACCACAATTAAATCAAGATGAGCCTCATCCACGTACCAAGGTGGGCCTCAATGGACGTCCACAGTTAAATCAAATGGTTAGATCATTTTGATGCAACACATGCATCAGAGGTGGGGCCCACCGAACTATGGATCTAGCTCATCTTTAGCTCATGCCACACAAAAGATGAGCTTTTAAAATGGATGGACAGATTGGATGCAACACCTGCATCATGGTGGGGGTCCACATGAAAGCCCACCATCCCTTATAATATAAATAATATAACATATAATTATATAATATATATATACACATATATATATATATATATATATATATATATATATATATATATATCTATATACACACATATACACATGCACCCACATACCCTCACACACACACACGCATGCACACTCACACACGCACACTCACACACACACCCTGCACACTCACACACACAGGGCCCCACCGTCCACTGGACGGTGGAATACAACACATGCATCAGGGTGGGTTCCACCGTCCGCCTGGACGGTGGATGCAAAATACATACATCAGTGTGGGTCCCATGTGGGGCCCACTGTAACGTTTATTTTCCATCCACCCCGTTCATAAGGTCACGTGGACCTGGATGAAGGGTGAAAACAATTTTCACCTTGATCCGAAACTTCTGTAATGCCCAAAAGGGCTTCAATGGTAGAGTTCAATTCACACTGTTTCATGTGGTGTGGGCCACCTGAGTCTTGGATGTGGCTCAAATTCGGAGGGGGCCCACTTCAGGGAGTGGCCCACTAAATGGGCGGTGTGGATACAAAATATACATCATGGTGGGGTCCACATGAGGGGCCATGGCCCCTGGCCCGTCCGTGCAGCGCCTGCTGCTGACGCCAGCGGCAGCAGGTGCTGCCTCTTTTATTTTTTTATTTTTTTCTTTTCCTTGAAAAAACTGAATATTTGGGGTTTTTTGTACATGGGGCCCATATCATATAAATCCACTCCACCCATTGCATTCCATGGCTCAAGACAAGCCAATCAAGTCCAATATTGAGTATACTTCGGCGCGTAGCAAAATTAAAGTGAAGTTAAACGGTGAGAGTCACTGTTTTGAAAGGTATGACCCACCAGTGAGTCGGATCAACTCCATGTTTTGGCTCAACGCCTAAAATGGTCTGGGAAAGATGGTGGACGGCTTGGATTGAATACATTCATCAAGATGGGGCCTATACAAGTGGACCATCCCGAATGCTTGGGAACAAGCTAAAATTTGTGTTTTCAAGTGACGTCCAGGGACGTCCCTGGACGTCAACACGTGCATTGAGGTGGACCCTGTTTAAGTGGGCCACCAAATGGTTGGTGGTGAGGGTACAACACATACATAAAACGGGCCCCACCCATAGGACTTGGATCAAATACATGCTTTATGGTGGGGTCCATCCGGGTGGGCCACACGGCCATATCATCATCCCAAAGTAATAAAGAGAAAGGGAGAGAAGGAGAGAGATCGGAGTAGCCAAGGGACCCCGCCACTATGGGTCCCTCAAATGATCATAATACATACATCTAGATGGGTCCCACCACAAGTGGGCCCTTAAAAATAGAAATTAAACAAATGAAACACCCACCGTCGATCTTCTTCGGTCCGTTGGAACGCCAACCTTCTTGTGCTCCTCTTTGACGGTGGAGATGGGAAATCAAGGGCTAGGATGGAGGGTTTTGGGAAGGGAAAGGTGGGCCACACATTCATTTCTTTGCACTTGGGAGAGCTTGGACGTGAGCTCTCTCTTTGGTTGTTTGGAAATGTGTTGGGAAATGAGAGAGAGAGAGAGAGAGATAAGGAGAGAGAGTGATGGGAGGTGAGTGATGGATGTGAGTGATGGGTGATGTGAGGTGAGTGATGGATGTGGGTAGGTGGTGTAAGAGAGAGGATGGGAGAAAGTTGACTTGATGGTTGCTTTACTTGTGGAGAAAGGTGATGTGTACTTGACATTGATTGATTGATATGATTGATTTGATTGATTGGATTGATTTGACATGTTGTAGAGATTCTCTCGGGATCGTAAAAGCGCGGCGTTTCTTCGAACTGAACGCCGGCCCGCATCTTCTGGTCAGGGTATCGGATCGATGCGTGAGTCGCGGCGTTGGAACCGCGGCGACGGTGCGGTCGCAATGATACAGGTCTCGGATTAAACTGACTCGAATCTAAAGGATACAACTTACGGTCGTGCGCAACCTCGATTATCGGTCACGGATTGCCGGACTTCGACGGAAAGGATCGCAGGATTCATCGGAACAGTACGAACTAGGATACGGGTCTTACAGGAACACTGTCCCGTAATGTGAGAGTAAGTAGCTAACTCAGTGGAACAACAAAGCATAGGTTAACATATTAACAACTCAGTCAACCAGTAATGATAAAGCAGTACAATCAAACACTCCTAACTACTCTTATTAATGTAAGTATGAATGTAGTCATGATATATACCCTCACCACACACTCCCTCGTGTGACACCATCTTACGTTCACGGCATGCTTGCATTCCTCAGTGCTCCACATCTTCCAGGCACATGCAATGCATGATGAGCATGATTACCGAGTTGTTATTATTCCATTTCAAACAGCAGTATTGGGAAACTAAGGTACCTCCCTTGTATTATTCCCAAAACATGATCCATTCTACGGTCATCAGTCCTAGTTAATCTCAGATGATGGTATGTTTTTTAGGTCGCTGCAAAGGCTGTCAGGGCTGTTACGCACAAAGGTTACACCACTCCCCCATCACCTTTTTAACGATTCATCACTATACAGATACAGGCCTAGTTTCATACTCTATACACTGCGGCAAAACTCATCGCCTCACCGCAAATTCAGAGTATGCTCGAGGTCATTACAAAGGGCTGTCAGGGCTGTTACGCACAATGGTTACACCACTCCCCCATCACCTTATCAATGTAGGCCGATAGCACGAATATAATGTCCCATACCACCATAATCTGCTCACGAGTCTGGTTGCTCACTGGTCACTACGGGGAGGCATGTGGCCCCAGCGTAGGCCGACAGCTCGACTACGGTGTCCCATACCACCATGCCCGGCTCATGAGTCTTAGCGGATCGAGGTACCATGGTTAAAAGGGATTTCACTGGTAAGTTTGGTACCCTAGGTTTAAGCAGTAGCGTCCAAACATGGTGAACATACATAAGACAGATCGGGTTGCTTGACGAGCTCGGCTAGCTCGAGCGCACAACAAGTTGAACGATATAAAGCGCATAAGCACTTCGTGTGGCCAACCACTATCGCCAACCGAAGTACGACTCGGGTTCGTCGAACACATTTCACGTGGCAAATGAAACTCAGCCACGAATTCGATCCCGTTACTAACTGCCTGGACTATACAATAGCCCCAATCACATTCAATTTCAGATATTTAAAGCAGTGATGGATCAAAATTCAAATCATACAATCAAGGACTAATATTATCCGTTTAGGGCTGCCAGGGCTGTTGCACGCACTCGTTGCTCCACTCCCCCATCACCCATGACGGATCATACAACGTAAACATGAATTTAAACATATGCATTACATAGTTAAAATCATACAATCAATTGAGCATGTTATGAAGTACAACATAAGCATGAGTTTGTACATATTCAATTCCTAATCACACAGATATCTAAAGAAATCATACACATAGTCAAAGAAGTTAAGAATCATATCTCAACACCCTTAAACATTACAATTTACTAACTACTACTCATTCAGACATTTTAACAAACACTTTAAAATACATACATCAACATATATGACATATGTTGATCACATAGGCATTAGGCCAGATCCTTTCACTAGGGAGTTACCCCACTCATAACACGCATACACCCACGACGGATAGTCATGGCAAGCAGGAATCCAGGTTCCATATTCATTCAGTCATTTCCACAAACACTTGGGCCACACATTTTAATATAAGTAGTGTATATTGGCCGTGGCGTGATTTACGGCAAATTCTTTCGTCAAAGGGGTATCGCCGATACAACAATTATATATCCATGACAATTAGTCATGGTGAGCACGAATGAGAATTCTATAATCATTCAGTCATTTTCACAAACACTTAGAAAACACTCTTTTCAACATACATAGTGTGCATTAGCAAAACATGCATTAGGGCGAGTCCTTTCGCCAAGCAAGTATTTTATCCACATATAATATGTTAATACAACAAATAATCATGGCAAACACATTTTCAAAATTTATACGTATACCGTACTTTCTAGAATACACTATTTCAACATACATTGTGTAATTAGCAAAACAAGTATTATGGCAAGTCCTTTCGCCAAATCAGTATTTTATCCATATATAATATATTCATACAACAAATAATCATGGCAAATACATTTCCAAAATTTATACGTATACGGTACTTTCTACAAATACCTAGAGTATGTGAAATTCCATATTCTTCATCTTTAATCGAAACGGAAAATAGACAGCACTTTGTACATGTACAATTGCATGCAGATCATGAATCTATCATTATCTGACATTGAAAACGTTGAAAACCATAACCTATACACCTAAAGTCCGCACCTTTTATCGTAGAATCGTAACGAATCTAATAGGTTTGCAAAGCTTTCGTATACGGCAGTTTGGCAACCTATGGAATGAATTAGGTTAGCTATTTCATAACCTACAACCTTGACAACTCCAAAACAGATTAGGGTTATTGTTTCTTACCTAGAAATGACGCTGGAATCGTCGGAAAAGCGACAAGAATGGTGTGGTTGAGCATGGATAGCAGCAGGGAAGAGTGGCAGGGAGAATCTCCCACTTCTCTCTCACTTTCTCTCTCTTTTCTCTCTTCTCTCTCTAGGGTTTCTCTCAAATTCGTATGGCTGTGAGAGAGAGGGTTTTAAGGTCCTTATATAGCCTAAAAACTCACCGAAATAGACTCCAGGTCAAAGTATACTTAGGTTATAACCAAAGCGGGTCTGTTTCAGCTCAACGGAGGACTTCTGGCGGGCCTCCTTGAGCAAAAGGTCGGACTTAAGCTCACTAACACTAGATTTATGTTTAGTTAAGTTTTCATTTCAATGGGATTCCCGGATCATGCGTGGCGGACCAGTTTTAGTTCAACGGTCAGCGGATATCGGTCGGAGATTCCGAGTACATGGATATGTGTATGAAATTTCTCCTGATCCGAGGGTGTAATTTGGTCTGATTCTGATGGTCTGGTTGCTTAAAACTGATCCGCAAGTAAGAGGTGCGAGATTACTATTTGAGATATTTTATTTTGAATTAATTTCACATTTCTCACACTCTTCACTCCGAGCTCAAGCGAATAGCGTGGGACACTATTTGGATTTGATTTCCGAGATGGTTGTCAAGCCCAACAAGGCGGTCCTAATTCCTTAACTTCGTATTAATTGGACTTCCGACGTGCGGTCCAGATCTGATACGGTGTTTCGTGATGCTCCCGAGAGCAAACGGGTAATGAGATTGATTCTAGATTTTAAGGTAATTAGCGTCAACAGTTCCACAAGTTTTGGGTCTTGCAGATCGTATTTAAAGAGATTAGTGCTAATTTCACAGGTATTCTAATTTAACACTGGCTAATTCTCACCTAATTTCTAAAGGATTTAGTCCTGGGTGATTTCGGTCTGAGGTGGTACTTAGTCCTTTATAGCAATGTTTAGTTTAAGTATTGTTCTTCATCACCTAAACTTTAAGATAACGTCTAATGTGAAAGTACTTAGAAAATTTAAAGAACAAGGTGGTGAAGGGTGGGATTTGTGAAAGAAATGGGTTCACAAGCGATTTTAGACTTTGGGATTGAGTTCTGACAGGTTAATAAGGTGTTAGGATCGACCCATTGCCTAAGGACATCTAATCCCAGGTTGGCAAAAATCTGGGATGTTACAATCTACCCCCCTTAAAACAAAATTTCGCCCCTGAAATTGGATAAGGGTAATAAGGGAAGATTTAATTATTTCTTTTGCCGAAGTTTTATTGATTTCGAGTTTCTACGCGTGGTAGGGTATATACAAGCCTGGTTCATTTTAGTTTACCCCCCTTAAAACTTATTTCTTTATCCATTTCTCATACCCTAATGGTTCGCTACAATTTATTTCTTTACTTATTTGGAGTCTCAACAACAATTCCCAACAATTTAGAGTAAGATAGTTGTTTTCAATGTTTGACCAACACGAAGAGACGGTTATAGTGGACTTGATCCCGATACATCGATCATCTACCGAGCTAGGGTAGAAAGCTCATCGTATCCCTTCCGAATCCTGGTGGATCCTGGTCTTCTACTCGTCAGCAGTGAGTCCGTTGGTAATCGCCCAGGATTGAGAATTGGGTCAAGCCGCGAATATTTCGCAGTTTATATTTCAGTAACTCCGTAGTCCGATCACTCTAGAAACGTAGGGAATGTCCATCATTGAAAGGCTTAAATTTTCTATGTCTAAGGTTGCCCTTTAGGTCTTAGTCTAAGAGAGTCCTTGTTGTTATCTATGTCCAAGGAAATGGTGAATCAAGTCTTACTAGATCATCCTAAAACTGTTCTCATAGTAGAACTTGCTAGGGCTTTTATAATGTTTGTATTCAACGAGCACAGTTTCGATCCTGGGCCAGTGGGGTAGGGTCCACCACGCTTTCACTGCACCACCCAGATCAAAGAGGTGTATTGATTTGACCTAGTTACATCTATCGATCTCTGACCTTCTCTAATGTAACCGGTAGTCTAGTCTCAATTTAGGTGTAGTCCAAAGTCTATGCTCATACGCTAGATGATTTCACATCATTTCTAATACAGGAAGGGTTTTATCACTTAGGGTCAAAGTTGTCTAATCGAAACTGAGTTGTCTGTACTTGACGCTCGAGCATTTCACATATGCTCATTCCAACTAAGAGGGTCCTAAGGTTCATGTTATTAATTTGTTAGATTTTCTATACGGTCAGGTCTGTCGAAATCTAGGAGCACCGCTCTAGGTCCAAAACTCTAGGGCCTATTGTCTTAAATGGGACTGCATTGCTAATCTCACTTCGGGATTAGGATTGGCATGTTTGGTAGGAGGGTGGGTGGAATAAAAATGAATTTTATAGGCTTTGGAAAATGAGCCTGGTGTTGGAAAAGTGTGAGATGGGGTTTTCAAATCCTAGGATAATGAATTTCTAAGTGTTATTTGAAAGGAAACCCGGGATATACTTTTCATTGCATACATTTCAAACATGGCATTAGAAAACATGGGATACACCCAATCTAGGGACCATATCTTACACATACATTTATTGTTATTTTTACAATTCTATCCACCTTACTCACCTAATGCAGTTGGCCGAACGGGCCCTAAACGTTCTCAAACCTCTAAAACATTCTACCAACCACTACACCCATCAACATGAAGACAAAAAAACATCCAAAGACAGCAACTCATGCAAAGTACAAGACAACAGTGTGGATGATCTGGCCTCCAAGAAAACGGCCGTACAAGCTCGGATAGAGCCATGGAAAAGTGAAGAAAGGGAGGAAAGGGACTGGAGAGTTGGTTCTCCACGGACTTGGGTTCGAACAGACGTTGTAGGGGCCCAAATGAAAGGGATTGAAGAAAGAAAATGGAGAGATCAGATGGTGAGGAAGCTCACACGATTTTTGAGCTTCAAAAGGGGCGTGTCGGAGTCCAAATGAGAGAAATGGAGAGGGAAGAGAGGAAAGGATTGCTGTGGATGATGGGAATGGGTGGATGGTGGTCGAAACTAGCAGAGAGGACGATCGGAAGGGTGATTTCGAAGAGAAAACAGCAAGTGTAGAGGGAAAAACGGCTTGGAGGGAAGGTTTGTGAAGGAAGTAGGGTTTTGGGAGAGGGAGAATGGACGGGAGGCATACCAGGGGGTCCCACAACCCCCAAACTCGATCGGCCCGACTGGCCCGCCCGGCCGGGCCCAAATTCCGGCTAGGCCTCGCCGACCAACTTTCCAGTTTTTGAGGGGGGGCCCATGGATGAGACCCTCCTATCCCCTAGGCCCCAAAAAACCCCGAGTCCCACCCTGAGTACCCCTAGATTAACGTGGGTAGGCCCCCGACCCCGATTCGCTCCATTTCGGATAGTTTCGGGGCAAATCGGACGTATCTTGCAATCCAAAATGAGTTATCTGACGTAAAATATATGAATTTGGGGTAGAACGAGCTAATAAAGCCAACCAACCCTGCTATGCTGGGTTGCATAGCCCGAAATTGTGAAAAAACCCCCCGAATTGACGGTCGTTTCCCTGTTTCAATTTCGTTTTACTAAAAATAGTAGTTTTAGTTTGATTACTCTTCATCCATGGGGCTTTAGGAGTTGCGCCCATCGCGAAAAGTGCTTGGAATAATTAGGAGAACGGTTTGGTGAAGCCAAATAGGACACTTACTATTTTTGGCCAAAAACCTTGCGCACTAGTAGACATCACGACCTTATAGTAAGTCGCGAATTCTAGGAGTTCTAGTTGTAGTTTGTTTCTGATTTCTTTTCCATTACTTGGTATCCATATTTAAAGGGTTGTGAACTCATTTTTAGTCATTCATTAATCAATTTCAAATTTATTAGAATTTATTTCTATTTTCTGCTTTCTTTCCTCATGGATTCGAGAAGTCTCTGTGAGGAGTCCAGAGAAGCTCCGAGGATTCGGAGTAGTTATTCTCATCACGTTTATCCCATATTCTACCGATTTTCAACAGTTGGGATGAGGTGGATTGTGATCTAGACACGTTGTTTGACGGTCTAGAAGTGTTCCGGGATCATTTCATGCAATCATCGAGGCGTACAGGTCCAATCTCTACGGTTGATCTCATCCAAATGTGCTATTTGGCGAAATAGGAGAACCTAAGTCTGTTTCTACATCCCGTCGCTCCCTTCTAAGTCAGAGTGCGTCAGTGTGCGTCGTGTGACCATAACCCAGGTCCGGTTTAATCCAAATCATGCTCTGATACCATCTTGTAACGCCCTGAAAATTGAGGGTCGAGCATAAACTCAACTCCCGAGTTCCAACGCATCACTTATGCAACAAAATGAATGATGATTGACTGTTGTCTGTAATAGAACATTGAACATGAGTGAGATTAAGCCAAAACAGGAAATCATACTCCAGAGACAGTTAAATTGCAAGCGGAAGACTTTGATAGATATATAAAATATAAAAACTATGGTAGGTCTCCAGAGTGTGATAAGGTTACCAGGTTAATGAATTACAAGTACAATTCAAATTATACCAAATGTGTAGTGTCATCTAGTCAACATCCATGTAATCCCGTCGATCAAGACACGACTCACATGAAGCTGCCAGAATACAGTAAATACGAGCAAACATCATAGTCATCATAAAGGTCCGGCTCCGCCTCAGGAGTAGCGTCGCCATCTGCAATCAGACAAAGTCTGGTGGGTGTTCGGAACATTGTCCTGTAACGTGAGAGTGAGTAGCTAACTCGGTGGAACAATAAAGCATAGGTTAACATATCATCAACTCAGTCAAGCAGTAATGATAAAGCAGTACAATTAAACACTCCTAACTACTCTTATTAATGCAAGTATGAATGCAGTGACGATGTATGCCCTCACCACACACTCCCTCGTGCGACACCATCTTACGTTCGCGGCATGCTTGCATTCCTCAGTGCTCCACATCTTCCAGGCACATGCAATGCATGATGAGCAGATTACCGAGTTGTTATTAGTCCATTTTAAACAGTAGTATTGGGAAACTAAGGTACCTCCCTTGTATCATTCCCAAAACATGATCCATTCTAGGGTCGTCAGTCCTAGTTAATCTCGGACGATCGTGTGTTTTCTAGGTCATTGCAAAGGCTGTCAGGGCTGTTACGCACAAAGGTTACACCACTCCCCCATCACCTTTTTAACGATTCATCACTATACAGATACAGGCATAGTTTCATACTCTATACACTGCGGCAAAACTCATCGCCTCACCGCAAATTCAGAGTATGCTCGAGGTCATTACAAAGGGCTGTCAGGGCTGTTACGCACAATGGTTACACCACTCCCCCATCACCTTATCAATGTAGGCCGACAGCACGAATATAGTGTCTCATACCACCATAATCGGCTCACAAGTTTGGTTGCTCACTGGTCACTACGGGGAGGCACGTGGCCCCAGCGTAGGCCAACAGCTCGACCACGGTGTCCCATACCACCATGCCTGGTTCATGAGTCTTAGCGGATCGAGGTACCATGGTTAAAAGGGATTTCACTGGTAAGTTTGGTACCCTAGGTTTAAGCAGTAGCGTCCAAACATGGTGAACATACATAAGATAGATCGGGTTGCTTGACAAGCTCGGCTAGCTCGAGCGCACAACAAGTTGAACGATATGAAGCGCATAAGCACTTCGTGTGGCCAACCACTATCGCCAACCGAAGTACGACTCGGGTTCGTCGAGCACATCTCACATGGCAAATGAAACTCAGCCACGAATTCGATCCCGTTACCGACTGTCAGGACTATACAATAGCCCCAATCACATTCAATTTCAGATATTTAAAGCAGTAATGGATCAAAATTCAAATCATACAATCAAGGACTGATATTATCCGTTTAGGGCAGTCAGGGCTGTTGCACGCACTCGTTGCTCCACTCCCCCATCACCCATGACGGATCATACAACGTAAACATGAATTTAAACATATGCATTACATAGTTAAAATCATACAATCAATTGAGCATGTTATGAAGTACAACATAAGCATGAGTTTGTACATATTCAATTCCTAATCACACAGATATCTAAAGAAATCATACACATAGTCAAAGAAGTTGAGAATCATATCTCAACACCCTTAATTAAACATTACAATTTACTAACTACTACTCATTCAGACATTTCAACAAACACTTTAAAATACATACATCAACATACATGACATATGTTGATCACATAGGCATTAGGCCAAATCCTTTCACTAGGGAGTTACCCCACTCATAACACGCATACACCCACGACAGATAGTCATGGCAAGCAGGAATCCAAGTTCCATATTCATTCAGTCATTTCCACAAACACTTGGGCCACACATTTTAATATAAGTAGTGTATATTGGACGTGGCATGATTTAGGGTAAATCCTTTCGTCAAAGGGGTATCGCCGATACAATAATTATATATCCATGACAATTAGTCATGGCGAGCACGAATGAGAATTCTATACTCATTCAGTCATTTTCACAAACACTTAGAAGACACTCTTTTCAACATACATAGTGTGCATTAGCAAAACATGCATTAGGGCGAGTCCTTTCGCCAAGAAAGTATTTTATCCACATATAATATATTAATACAACAAATAATCATGGCAAACACATTTCCAAAATTTATACGTATACCGTACTTTCTAGAATACACTATTTCAACATACATAGTGTATATTAGCAAAACAAGTATTAGGGCAAGTCCTTTCGCCAAATCAGTATTTTATCCATTATAATATATTCATACAACAGATAATCATGGCAAATACATTTCTAAAATTTATACGTATACAGTACTTTCTACAAATACCTAGAGTATGTGAAATTCCATTTTCTTCATCTTTAATTGAAACGGAAAACAGACAGCACTTTGTACATGTACAATTGCATGCAGATCATGAATCTATCATTATCTGACATTGAAAGCGTTAAAAACCATAACCTATACACCTAAAGTCCACACCTTTTATCGTAGAATAGTAACGAATCCAATAGGTTTGCAAAGCTTTCGTATATGGCAGTTTGGCAACCTATGGAATGAATTAGGTTAGCTATTTCATAACCTATAACCTTGACAACTCCAAAACAGATTAGGTTTAGGGTTTCTTACCTAGAAATGACGCCGGAATCGTCGGAAAAGCGACAAGAATGGTGTGGTTGAGCATGGATAGCAGCAGGGAAGAGTGGCAGGGAGAATCTCCCACTTCTCTCTCACTTTCTCTCTCTTTTCTCTCTTCTCCCTCTAGGGTTTCTCTCAAATTCGTATGGCTGTGAGAGAGAGGGTTTTAAGGTCCTTATATAGCCTAAAAACTCACCGAAATAGACTCCAGGTCAAAGTATATTTAGGTTATAACCAAAGCGGGTCAGTTTCAGCTCAACGGAGGACTTCTGGCAGGCCTCCTTGAGCAAAAGGTCGGACTTAAGCTCACTAACAATGGATTTACATTTAGTTAAGTTTTCATTTCAGTGAGATTTCTGAATCACGCGTGGCGGACCAGTTTCAGTTCAACGGTCAGCGGATCTCGATCGGAGATTCCGAGTACATGGATATGTGTATGAAATTTCTCTTGATCCAAGGATATAATTTGGTTTGATTCTGACGGTCTGGTTGCTTAAAAATGATCCGCAAGCGAGAGGTGCCAGATTACTATTTGAGATATTTTATTTTGTAATTTCACATTTCTCACACTCTTCACTCCGAGCTTAAGCGAATAGCGCTGGGACACTATTTGGATTTAATTTTCGAGATGGTTGTCAAGCCCATCAAGGCGGTCCTAATTCCTTAACTTCGTATTAATTGGACTTCCGACGTGTGGTCCAGATCTGATACGGTGTTTCGTGATGCTCCCGAGAGCAACCGGGTAATGAGATTGATTCTAGATTTTAGGGTAATGTAGCGTCAACGGTTCCACAAGTTTTGGGTCTTGTAAATCGTATTTAAAGCGATTGGTGCTAATTTCACAGGTACTCTAGTTTAACACTGGCTAATTCTCGCCTAATTTCTAAAGGATGTAGTCCTGGGTATTTCGGTCTGAGGTGGTACTTAGTCCTTTGTAGCAATGTTTAGTTTAAGTATTGTTCTTCATCACCTAAACTTTAAGATAACGTCTAATGTGAAAGTACTTAGAAAATTTAAAGAACAAGGTGGTGAAGGGTGGGATTTGTGAAAGAAATGGGTTCACAAGCGATTTTAGACTTTGGGATTGAGTTCTGACAGGTTAATAAGGTGTTAGGATCGACCCATTGCCTAAGGACGTCTAATCCCAGGTTGGCAAAAATCCAGGATGTTACAATAGGAAATAGATAGCTTCATCGTGATCATAACAGCGGTTCTCACCTTCTAGGGACCCCCACTCAACATCCGGATAGCTTCGACACACATCCGGGTCTGCTCCATCAATTTCGGGCAAATACATAAACACGACCTGTCCAAATAGCTAGGCCACTCCAATGTTGTCCATAGGAAATGGACAGCTTCATCATGGTCATAATTGTCATAACAGCGGTTCCCACCTTCCAGGGACCCCCACTTAACATCCGGATAGCTCCAACGCACGTTCGGGTCTGCTCCATCAATTTCGAGCTAATACATTTAAAAATAACATAGAAAGGTAAGTAAAGCAAGAAACATCCATATGAAGATATTGAGGGGAATTACTAATGTATCTATATTCCTTCTATATACTAGGTTGATTTTGAGTTGATTATGACTCTGCAACAGTAAATCCAAGAAAAGCTACCAACAATATCGTGTTGACATAACACAAGTAACTCAAAATATATAAATAAATAAATAAAACTTACCTTGTGAGCTGCTGCCTCAGTGGAAAACCTCAACATGGTCGAATCCCTTGAAGTCACCCTCTTCATTTGACACAAATCGGACATCAACAACTTCATCAGCACCTTTGAAGAATTCCTCTCTGCAAGTGAACAAATGAAGCAAATTATCTCATTTTATGTAACGCCTTGAAAATCGGGGGTCGAGCATAAACTTAACTCCCGAGTTCCAACGCATCACTTATGCAACAAAATGAATGATAATTGAATGTTGTCTGTATTAGTACATTGAACATGAGTGAGATTAAGCCAAAACAGCATATCATACTCCAGAGACAGTTAAATTTGCAAGCGAAAGACTGTGATAGATATATAAAATAGAAAAACTATGGTAAGTCTCCCAAGTGTGATAAGGTTACCAGGTTAATTCATTACAAGTACAATTTCAAATTATACCCAGTTGTGGAAGTGTAATGCCTTCTATCCCAAACACATAACCTCGTCAATGCAATACCAGGTCTTCATAGACCTGTCAGAGAGCTACATGTAGGAGAACTCCTCCTCAACATCATAGTAGTAGTCCGGCTCTGCTTCATAAGCATCGCCATCACCTGAAACTCAACAAATCTGGTTAGTGTGTACAACACCGTCCGTAACGTGGGAGTGAGTGATCAACTCAGTGGAACAATAAAGCATAGGTTAACATGTTATTAATTCAGTTAAGCAGTAATGATAAGCAGTACAATCAAACAATTCTAACTACTCTTATTTAATGCAAGTATGAAATGACATGATATATGGCCTTGCCAAACCACCCTCATGCGACATCATCTTACGTTGGCGAATACGTTCATCCCTCAGTGCTCCACATCTACCAGGCACATGCAGTGCGATGATGAGCATGATTACCGAGTAATTATTAGTCCATTTCAAACAGCAGTATTGGGAAACTAAGGTACCTCCCTTGTATCATTCCCAAACATGATCCATTCTAGGGTCGTAAATCCTAGTTAATCTCACATGATGGTGTGTTCCGAGGTTGCTACAAAGGCTGCCAGGACTGTCACGCACAAAGGTTACACCACTCTCCCATCACCTTTTTAACGGTTCATCACTATACAGATACAGGCCTAGTTTCATACTCTATATACTGCGGCAAAACTCGTCGCCTCACCGCAAATTCAGAGTATGCTCGAGGTCACTACAAAGGGCTGCCAGGGCTATTGCTCACATTCGTTGCACCACTCCCCCATCACCTTATCAATGTAGGCCGACAGCATGAATATAGTGTCCCATAGCACCATAATCGGCTCACGAGTCTGGTTACTCACTGGTCACTACGGGGAGGCACGTGGCCCCAGCGTAGGCCGACAGCTCGACCACGGTGTCCCATACCACCATGCCCGGCTCATGAGTCTTAGCGGATCGAGGTACCATAGTTAAAAGGGATTTCACTGGTAAGTTTGGTACCCTAGGTTAAAGCAGTAGCATCCAAACATGGTGAACATACATAAGACAGATCGGGTTGCTTGACGAGCTCGGCTAGCTCGAGCGCACAACAAGTTGAACGATATGAAGCGCATAAGCACTTCGTGTGGCCAACCACTATCGCCAACCGAAGTACGACTCGGGTTCGTCAAATACATCTTACGTGGCAAATGAATCTCAGCCACGAATTCGATCCTGTTACTGATTGCCTGGATTATAATCATCGCCCCAGTCACATTCAATTGCAGATAGTTAAAGCAGTAATGGATCAAGATTCAAATCATACAATCAAGTCTGATATTATCTGTTTAGGGCTGCCAGGGCTGTTGCACGCACTCGTTACTCCACTCCCCCATCATCCATGACGGATCATACAACGTAAACATGAATTTAAACATATGCATTACATAGATAAAATCATACAATCAATTGAGCATGTTATGAAGTACAACATAAGCATGGGTTTGTACATATTCAATTCCTAATCACACAGATATCTAAAGAAATCATACACATAGTTAAAGAAGTTGAGAATCATATCTCAACACCCTTAAACATTACAATTTATTACTCATTCAAACATTTCAACAAACACTTTAAAATACATACATCAACATACATGACATATGTTGATCACATAGGCATTAGGCCAAATCCTTTCACTAGGGAGTTGCCCCAATCATAACACGCGAGCACCCACGACGGATAGTCATGGCAAGCAGGAATCCAAGTTTCATATTCATTCAGTCATTTCCACAAACACTTGGGCCACACATTTTAATATAAGTAGTGTATATTGGTCGTGGCGTGATTTAGGGCAAATCCTTTCGCCAAAGGGGTATCGCCAATACAATAATCATATCTATCCATGACAATTAGTCATGGCGTGCACAAATGAGAATTTTATACTCATTCAATCATTTTCACAAACACTTAGAATACACACTTTTCAACGTACATAGTGTGCATTAGCAAAACATGTATTAGGGCGAGTCCTTTCGCCAAACAAGTATTTTATCCATATATAATATATCAACACAGCAAATAATCATGGCAAACACATTTTCAAAATTTATACGTATACGGTACTTTCTACAAATACCTAGAGTATGTAAAATTCCATATTCTTCATCTTTAATCGAAACGGAAAACAGACAACACTTTGTACATGTGCAATTGCATGTATATCATGAATCTATCATTATCTGACATTGAAAGCATTGAAAACCATAACCTATACACCTAAAGTCCGCACCTTTTATCGTAGAATCGTAAAGAATACGATATGTTTGCTAAGCTTTCGTATACGGCAGTTTGGTAACCTATAGAACGAAATAGGTTAGCTATTTCATAACCTACAACTATCAAAACTCCAAAACAAGTTAGGGTTAGGGTTTCTTACCTAGAAATGACACCGGAATCGCCGGGAAAGCGATAGAATGGTGTCGTTGAGCATGGATAGCAGCAGGGAAGAGTGGCAGGGAGAATCTCCCACTTCTCTCTCACTTTCTCTCTCTTTTCTCTCTTTCTCTCTCTAGGGTTTCTCTCAAATTCGTATGGCTGCAATGAGAGAGGGTTAAGGTCCTTATATAGCCTAAAAACTCACCGAAATAGACTCCAGGTCAAAGTATACTTAGGTTATAACCAAAGCGGGTCAGTTTCAGCTCAACGGAGCACTTCTGGCTGGCCTCCTTGAGCCAAAGGTCGGACTTAAGCTCACTGATATTGGATCTAGGTTTGGCTAAGTTTTCATTTCAGTCGGATTCCCATATCACACATGGCGAACCAGTTTCAGTTCAACGGTCAGCGGATCTCGATCGGAGATTCCGAGTACATGGATATGTGTATGAAATTTCTCCTGATCCGAGGGTGTAATTTAGTTTGATTCTGACGGTCTGGTTGCTTAAAACTGATCCGCAAGCGAGTGGTGTCAGATTACTATTTGAGATATTTATTTGTAAGGAAATTCAAGTGTTTTCACACTCCTCGCTCCTGACTCAAGCGAATTACACTGGGACACTATCTGGATTTGATTTCCGAGATGGTTGTCAAGCCCAGCAAGGCGGTCCTAATTGCTTAACTTCGTGTTAATCGGACTTCCGATGTACGGTCCAGATCTGATACAGAGTTTCGAGATGCTCCCGAGAGCAGCCGGGTAATGAGATTGATCCTAGATTTTAGGGTACCCTAGCGTCAATGATTCTACAAGTTTTGAGTCTTGCAGATCGTATTTAAAGTGATTGGTACTAATTTCACGGGTACTCTAGTTTCACACTAGCTAATTCTCGCCTAATTTCGAAAGGATTTAGCCCTGGGTGATTTCGGTCTGAGGTGATACTTAGTCCTTTGTAGCAATGTTTAGTTTAAGTATTGTTCTTCATTACCTAAACTTTAAGATAGCGTCTAATATGAAAGTACTTAGAAAATTTAAAGAACAAGGTGGTGAAAGGTGAGATTTACGAAGGAAATGGGTTAAGGAGCGATTTTAGACTGTGGGATTCATTCTGACAAGTTAACAAGGTGTTAGGATCAACCCATTGCCTAAGGACGTCTAATCCCAGTTGGCAAAAATCCGGGATGTTACATTTTATCCGATGTAGCCATCTTATTTCCCATACACATTGAGAAATTAAAATCTTGTCACAAGAGTAGTTCTCTGGTATTAAATGATATTTACACATCAGCTCTTTCGATATAATAGGATAGGTTGCCAACAAATAAGGTTTTTGATCTAGAAGTTTGGGCACTAGGCGTTGCAAGTGTTTTAGGCTCTATCAATTTAGTACATGGCCGTTAGGTTTTGTAATATAGAGCTGAAAAAAGTATCATAGCCACATAGTCAAGAAAATTATCGCCTTCTTTTCGGTCTTTGCCGTTGTGGCATCCGCCATTTTGCCATCACCACCCCGCAGGGCAACATAAACAGTTTGCATGAGGAAAGAGAAATAGTGCATGTGCCAGCCAATGACCCCTTGACTAGTGCCACAATGGGTATATAAATGTTGACAAGAAAGACATCAAGGAAGATTTCACTGAGGGGATCGGTTTTACCATTTTCGATGCTGCTTTTTCTATTCCTTCCAACAGTTTGGATTGGTGGAGAACTCTAGAAAACAGTGGAAATGAAATCAATTTCCATAGATGTGATGTTTTCCTGTGATTGCAAAAGCAAAAATAGGTGTGGAAATCGATTTCCTTTTCCACCATTTCCCAAAAAATGAATGGAACTTTTTCCCAAAAGAAACCTGTTAAATTAGATTTCCATGGTTACAAGAGTATAAGAGCCTATCCTCTACATCCCTATCAATCCTCAATTCAAAGTAGACATACATTCTAGAAGATAAATAGAGTTACCTAACATTTCCTTCCACCGCAACCTCAAAACTCAAGCTTTGACAGACAAACTGCAGTCCAAACCATGTTCGTGGATATCAATGAAAGCTGCAATGAAAAAATCAATAGAAGTGATGGCTGGATATTAGAAGTGATCCGTGGCTCCATCATCATGCAGTTATACACATGACTAGATTAGAGCTTACTTAAATAATGAAGATATATGCAGTAGTACAAAGGGCTACATAAAGTTCATAATGGCTGCATTTACAACTGTCAAATGGGACAACCACATTCTACACTACTCTGTAACCATCAATCTCAGAGTTAGAGAGAAGCATATAAGAAATTTATCTTCTCTAAATACAATAGTGAAGAATGTCAGGAGAATATGGATACAGTGAAAAAATAACCTCAAAATACAATAGTGAGATGTTTTTAGTGGAAAATTTTGCCTTCAAGATATGGGCCTCTTTGTTTATCAAATCAAACAATCCATATATACTAAATAGCAAAAAGTCTCACAAATCACCTAGTTTAATCAGGTTTCAGTTCTCATCCAAATTATCCATTTAATGGGTCTCCTACTATAGATGGACTATAATTCAAATATCCCTAAACTAGAATATCATAGCCATCAGCAATATGTAGCATTTTTACACTTAAATGTGAGAGGAACTTCACTATCTCAACATCATCTTTCAAGACTTCTATGAAGCGCTTCCAATCAAAAGGGTCCATAAAATCACTACAAGATTCTATTGAAACTACATTAAGCCCTGTTTTTTCAATTTTCTACCCTACTAAAACCAGTGAAAGATTCCCATGGTTGTTGTAGGCAAGAGTTCTGTAACGCCCTGAAAATCGGGGGTCGAGCATAAACTCAACTCTCGAGTTCCAACGCATCACTTATGCAACAAAATGAATGATGATTGAATGTTGTCTGCATTAGTACATTGAACATGAGTGAGATTAAGCCAAAACAGCATATCATACTCCAGAGACATTTAAATCGCAAGCGAAAGACTATGTTAGATAGATAAAATATGTATACTATGGTGAGTCTCCAGAGTGTGATAAAGTTACCAGGTTAATGAATTACAAGTACAATTCAAATTATACCAAATGGGTAGTGTCATCTAGTCAACATCCCTGTAATCCCGTCAATCAAGACACGGTTCATGTGAAGCCGTCAGCATAGCATATACGAACAAGTCATCATAAAGGTCCGGCTCGGCCTCAAGAGTAGCGTCGCCATCTGCAATCAGACAAAGTCTGGTGGGTGTTCGGAACACCGTGGGAGTGAGTAGCTAACTCAGTGGGACAATAAAGCATAGGTTAACATGTTATCAATTCAGTCAAGCAGTAATGATAAAGCAGTACAATCAAACACTCCTAACTACTCTTATTAATACAAGTATGAATGCAGTCATGTTGTATGCCCTCACCACACACTCCCTCGTGCGACACCATCTTACGTTCGCGGCATGCTTGCATTCCTCAGTGCTCCACATCTTCCAAGCACATGCAATGCATGATGAGCATAATTACCGAGTTGTTATTAGTCTATTTCAAACAGCAGGATTGGGAAACTAAGGTACCTCCCTTATATCATTCCCAAACATGATCCATTTTAGGGTCGTCAGTCCTAGTTAATCTCAGACGATGGTGTGTTTTCTAGGTCGTTGCAAAGGATGTCAGGGCTGTTACGCACAAAGTTTACACCACTCCTCCATCACCTTTTTAACGATTCATCACTATACAGATATAGGCCTAGTTTCATACTCTATACACTGCGGAAAAACTCGTCGCCTCACCGCATTTCAGAGTACGCTCGAGGTCACTACAAAGGGCTGCCAGGGCTGTTGCTCGCATTCGTTGCACCACTCCCCCATCACCTTATCAATGTTGGCCGACAGCATGAATATAGTGTCCCATACCACCATAATTGGCTCACGAGTCTAGTTGCTCACTGGTCACTATGGGGAGGCACGTGGCCCCAGCGTAGGCCGACAGCTCGACCACGGTGTCCCATACCACCATGTCCGGCTCATGAGTCTTAGCGGATCGAGATACCATGGTTAAAAGGGATTTCACTGGTAAGTTTGGTACCCTAGGTTCAAGCAGTACCGTCCAAACATAGTGAACATACATAAGACAAATCGGGTTTCTTGACGAGCTCGACTAGCTCGAGCGCACATCAAGTTGAACGATATGAAGCGCATAAGCACTTCGTGTGGCCAACCACTATCGCCAACCGAAGTACGACTCGGGTTCATCGAACACATCTCACGTGGCAATTGAAACTCAGCCACGAATTCGATCCCGTTACTGACTGCATGGACTATACAATAGCCCCAATCACATTCGATTTCAGATATTTAAAGTAGTAATGGATCAAAATTCAAATCATACAATCAAAGACTGATATTATCCATTTAGGGCTGCCAGGGCTGTTGCACGCACTCGTTGCTCCACTCCCCCATCACCCATGACGGATCATACAACGTAACAATGAATTTAAACATATGCATTACATAGATAAAACCATACAATCAATTAAGCATGTTATGAAGTACAACATAAGCATGAGTTTGTACATATTCAATTTCTAATCACACAGATATCTAAAGAAATCATACACATAGTTAAAGAAGTTGAGAATCATATCTCAACACCCTTAAATGTTACAATTTACTAACTACTAATTCAGACATTTCAACAAACACTTTAAAATACATACATCAACATACATGACATATGTTGATCACATAGGCATTAGGCCAAATCCTTTCACTAGGGAGTTGCCCCAATCATAACACGCGTACACCCACGACGGATAGTCATGGAAAGTAGGAATCCAAGTTTCATATTCATTTGAACATTTTCACAAACACTTGGGATACACATTTCAACATATATAGCGTATAGTGGCCGTGGCGTGATTCAGGGCAAATCCTTTCGTCAAAAGGGTATCGCCAATACAACAATCATATATCCATGGCAATTAGTCATGGCGAGCACGAATGAGAATTCTATACGCATTCAGTCATTTTCACAAACACTTAGAATACACTATTACAACATACATGGTGTATGTTAGCAAAACATGTATTAGGGCTATCTTTTCGCCAAGCAAGTATTTTATCTATGTATAATATATTCATATAGCAAATAATCATGGCAAATACATCTCCAAAATTTATACGTATACGGTACTTTCTAGAATACACAATTTCAACATACATAGTGTATATAAGCAAAACATGTATTAGGGCGAGTCCTTTCGCCAAACAAGTAATTTATCCACATATAATATATTCATACAACAATTAATCATGTCAAACACATTTTCAAAATTTGTACATATACGGCACTTTCTACAAATACCTAGAGTATGTAGAATTCCCTATTTTTCATCTTTAATCGAAACGGAAAACAGACAACACTTTGTACATGTGCAATTCCATGCAGGTCATGAATCTATCATTATCTGACATTGAAAGCGTTGAAAACCATAACCTATACACCTAAAGTCTGCACCTTTTGTCGTAGAATCGTAACAGAGTCGATAGAATTGCTAAGCTTCTGTATACGGCAGTTTGGCAACCTATAGAACGAAATAGGTTAGCTATTTCATAACCTATAACCTATCCAACCCCAAAACAGATTAGGGTTACGGTTTCTTACCTAAAAACGAAGTCGGAATCGTCGGGAAAGCCATGAGAATGGAGTGGTGCAGCTTGTGTAGTGGCAGGGAATAGCAATTGGGAGATTCTCCCACTTCTCTCACACTTTTTCTCTCTTTTCTCTCTTCTCTCTCTAGGGTTTCTCTCAAATTCGTATGGCTGTGAGAGAGAGGGTTTTAAGGTCCTTATATAGCCTAAAAACACACTGAAATAGACTCCAGGTCAAAGTATACTTAGGTTATAACCAAAGCGGGTCAGTTTCAGCTCAACGGAGGACTTCTGGCGGGCCTCCTTGAGCCAAAGGTCGGACTTAAGCTCACCGACACTGGATCTACGTTTAGTTAAGTTTTTGTTTCGGTCGGGATTCCAGATCACGCGTGGCGGACCAGTTTCAGTTCAACGGTCAGCGGATCTCGATCGGAGATTCCGAGTACATGGATATGTGTATGAAATTTCTCCTGATCCGAAGGTGTAATTTGGTCTAATTTTGACGATCTGGTTGCTTAAAACTGATCCGCAAGCGAGAGGTGTCAGATTACTATTTGAGATATTTTATTTTGAATTAATTTCACATTTCTCACACTCTTCACTCCGAGCTCAAGCGAATAGCGCTGGGACACTATCTGGATTTGATTTCTGAGATGGTTGACAAGCCCAGCAAGGCGGTCCTAATTCCTTAACTTCATTTAAATTGGACTTCCGACGTGTGGTCCAGACCTGATACGGAGTTTCAATGTGCTCCCAAGAGCAGCCAGGTAATGAGTTTGATCCTAGACTTTAGGGTAACCTAGCGTCAATAATTCTACAAGTTTTGGGTCTTGCAGATCGTATTTAAAGCGATTAGTGCTAATTTCACAGGTACTCTAGTTTAACACTGGCTAATTCTCACCTAATTTCTAAAGGATTTAGTCCTGGGTGATTTCGGTCTAAGGTGGTACTTAGTCCTTTGTAGCAATGTTTAGTTTAAGTATTGTTCTTCATCACCTAAACTTTAAGATAGCGTCTAATGTGAAAGTACTTAGAAAATTTAAGGAACACGGTGGTGAAGGGTGGGATTTGTGAAAGAAATGGGTTCACAAGCGATTTTAGACTTTGGGATTGAGTTCTGACAAGTTAATAAGGTGTTAGGATCGACCCATTGCCTAAGGACGTCTAATCCCAGGTTGGCAAAAATCCGGGATGTTACAAGTTCATACCTCGGATATGTCCAAAAGGACTTGTGATCAAGAGAAAGAAGGACCAATGTTGCATTTATTATCTTTGCTATTGCAACCATATCTCATATCTGTACAATTAAATCCCAAATTTGTTGTAAGTGTAGATCTGCAAGCTAAATCTCGATAGTGCCATAATAACAAACACAAAACCATCAATTCAAAAGATCTGTTAAGCTAAATGAACGAACTAGAGCTAATACATGCAACATAAATCAAATCTGATCTGTGAAGCACAGAAAGCTACAAATCAGAGAAACAAAGACAATCATAGATCTGGAAAACATTAAAAAAAAAATCCAATAGAATGAAATCGATATAGGTAGATCCAACGCTTCTAAGAAGCTTTCTAGCAACATATATAAGTATTGACATATCCAGATCTGGATCTATGGCTTAAAAACACAGATCGACAAAGAAAACAACATAAAATGAGGAAATTCAAAGTAAAGGCAAAAAAGAGCAAATTAAATATCCACCATTGAAAAGAACAAACTCAAAATGGTAACCTAGTCATTGTAGCCCATCTCTGCTTCGAATATCAATCCGAAAACCCCCAAATTTGGAAACCCCTAAATCCAAAACATCGAAATTCGAAAACCCCCAAATTTGGAAACCCCTAAATCCAAAAACCTCCAAATTCAAAAACCCCCAAATTTGAAAATCCCTAAATCCAAAAAAAAAAAACCTCCAAATTCGAAAACCCCCAAATATATCAACATTCTGCTTTCGAATCAACGGCCTTAAGGGGAGCATTCGACCATTACCATTGTTGCTACCTCCCAGCTGAAGAATAAACTAGAGTGGTTGCCCCTCCTTCGAGCTGTGAGCTAGAATGAGAAAACCCTAGGTAAGGGGTTCACTAAAACCTTAGGGAGAGGGAGATGCGTGGGCTGTTTGAGGGAGAGGGAGATGCATGCGCTGTTGGAGGAAAATGGAGGGAGAGGGAGAGGGAGAAAGATGGAGGAGAATGAGAGAGATGGAGGAGATGGATCAAATATAGAAGAGAGATAGAAGATACGACATAGATGCATTGGAGAGAGAGAGGGAGGAGAATGAGAGAGATGAAGAAGATCGGGAGGGAGAGAGATGGAGCAGAGATAGGGAGGGAGAGAGAGGATTGGAAAATGGAGAGAGAGAGAGAGAGAGAGAGAGAAATAACCCGTTTTGGGCGCGGCTCTGTTTCAAGCGTGCGCCTAAAATTGGGCGACATTTCGTGAGACGGACTGTGGACGATCCTAATAGGGGCTCCATGGGGCCCACCATGATGTATTTGATTTATCCATTCCGACCATTAATTTTATTAAATTATTTTAGTTCATGATCCCAAAATTAAGGTAGATTTCAGGTCCAAGTGGACCACACTATAAGAAGAAAATGTGATTTAATCTCCATGTTTCCTACCATGTGGTCCACTTGAGCCTTAGATTTAGCTTATTTTTTATTTCATGCTATAACGTAATATTTCCAAATATATGGACGACTTAGATAAAAAAATATTTTTTTTAGGCCCCATATAGCCCCTTACAACATCATTAATTATTAATGGTGTGTCAACTTTTTAGTTGCGGTTTATATCCATAGCAAAAACCTAACGTGGTCTGTATCTTTGCCCTTTTTTTGGTAGTGAAAATTTGTAGTAGACCCCGTCACAGAAAACAACGGGGAGGGTGATTCCCACCGTTGAAACAATCCTAAGTTTTTTTTAAAAAAAAAAAAAAACATCAAATAAGGGAATACACAAATATCAGCTTGATCAAAAACTTTTATGGCCTTTAGAAGTTTTTAATGGTGGGCTGTCCCACTGTTTTCTGTGTTGGGGCCCACTAGAGCTTTGAATTTAACTCATTCTTCGGACATTGCCCTAAAATGATCTCTCCAAATGGATGGAAGGCGTGGATACAAAACATACATCATGGTGGGGCCCAAAAATGAGAGGTATATAAATCTCAGGTGGGCCACACCACATGAAAACAATAGTGATTGGATATCCATCATTAAAATCCTCCTAAGGTCCACTTTACTATTTATTTGACATCCAATCTGTTTATTAGGTCATACAGGCCTAGATGAAGGGGAAAAACAAAAATCATCTTGATCCAAAACTTTTATGGCCCCCAAAATGTTTTTAATGGTTGACGCTCATACAATACTGTTTCCAGTAATGTGGTCCATTTCAAAATTTATTTTATTTTTATCAAAAAAATCAAAAATGCCAATTTTTTCCACTTAAGATTTGGATATATCTCATTTTTGGTCTCATACCGTAAGATGATCTTTAAAAATAGATAAACGACATGGATTAAACACATACATCATGGTAGGGCTCATAGAGCACCAACCACCAGCCATTGGATGGTGTCAGGGGGAGTAGCCAATCTGTTCCCCTTATTTGTGGTGTGGTCCATTTAATCTTTGGATATGATTCATTTTTTGGATAATTCTCTAAAATTATCTCGAAAAATGGATGAACGGTGTGGGTTGATCACAAATTTTCGGTAAATCCAAAACTCAAGTGTACCATGCCATGTGAAACAATGTGGAATAATGATTTCCACCGTTGATACCTTCCTTGGGCCCATAGTAATGTTTATTTGACATCCAACATGTTCATAATATCAAAAAGATATAAATGAAGAGAAAACACAAACATTAGCTTGATCTAAAATTTCTATGAATGTTATTTTTATTGGTGGACATTCAGTCCCTACTTTGTAGTCCACTTAAGCTTTGGACCCGCCCCATTTTTTGGTTAATATCTTAAAATGATCCAAGAAAAGCGTTGAAGTTTCTTGGAGGCCATAGAAGTTTTGGATCAAGCTGATGTTTGTGTTTTCTATTCATTCATATAATTTTGATATTATGAACAACCTTTAATCGTTTTTAGACAATCTAATCAGTTCAAATTGAAGAGTAAATAACTTCAGATGTTTAAATCAAATTTCACTGAAATTGTTGATCAAATGGATATAGTTAATTTTTAAGATCAAGACTTAAAATTAAGTATTAAAATGGATGGACGGTGTGGATCAAATACATATATCATGGTGGATCCCACAGAGTTTATGCTTTACTCAGCACTCAATCCCTTCCCGCAGAATACTCAGCCGCGCACAAGTTGGCAAGAGTTCTCTTGAGAACTTTTTGAGAACTCATCATACGTGACTTAAGTCCAAAATCTGAACGGTCCACATGATAAAGAACCCCATGAAACCCTTATGACCCAACTTTTACTTTGATCTAAAACATTGGTGGCCATGACAAAAGAAAACATTTTCCTACCTTGATTTGCATCTCTCTTTTATATGGTCCACCAGAGTTTTAAATCCAGGTGAAAATTGATCCCTGATGGTTTCATGGGATGCTGCATCACATGGACTGTTTAGATTAGAGGTCCATGACACGTGTGAAAAAATGCGCAGGTGCGTATAAGTGAGCGTGCTTTATCGAGTAACGTCAAGCCACTACCGTTTTCAAAGAGGAAAAAAGGGTTGATGAAACCCTACCGTTCTAGGAGGAGAAGAGACGGAAGGCGATAATTGTAGAGAGAGATTGCAGAGACGAATAGAGATGTTTGTGTTTTCTATTCATTCATATATTTTTGATATTATGAACAACATTTAACCGTTTTTGGACAATCTAATTAGTTCAAATTGAATTGTAAATAACTTCAGATGTTTAAATCAAATTTCACTGAAATTGTTGATCAATCTTGGTATGCCCAATATCTTTTCTCATATGTATCCTGATTAAGGCGAGTAACTAGTCAAATTGAGGGTATTGATCAGTAAAATAGAGTGAATGGACCAAACATGTAAAATGGGCCAAATATTTTGGTCAAAATTGTGACCCAACTTACTGACCTCGTGAGAACCTAAGAATTGATGTTAGTAAGTTTTGTGGACCCCCATCATGATGTGTGTCGAACATCAACACTGTGGATTTGATGTGTCCCCTTTAAGTTATGAGATATCTCAAAAATCATCTGTATACGAAACTCAAGTGGTCCATACCATCTAAAACTATGTGAAGACATCATAAAAAATATAAAAGCACTTAGTGGGGCCCACATGAGTTTTGGATGCGGTTGAAAATTGGTTTGACCCCTCATCCAAGTGGGACACACATAATGAGTGGGTTGGATATGTGAATCACATTTAGGCAGACCCAAGATATGATTATGAATGTTTTAAGGAAACCCCTCTCCATTATATTATATGGTGTGGCCCACCCAAGTCATGGATTGACTTTATTTTTTAGCTCTTGGTGCACCTAAGTCATGGATTGACTTTCTCCATACCGTTCAACACTTTTCTCGGATCATTTTAAGATATTAACCAAAAAATGGGGCGGGTCCAAAGCTCAAGTGGACTACAAAGTGGGGATAAAACGTCCACCAATAAAAATAACATTTATAGAAGTTTTGGATCAAGCTGATGTTTGTGCTTTCTCTTCATTTATATATTTTTTTATATTATGAACATGTTGGATGTCAAATAAACATTACTGTGGGCCCAAGGATGGTATCAATGGTGGAAATCATTATTCCACACTGTTTCGCGTGGCATGGTACACTTGAGTTTTGGATTTACCGAAAATTTGGGATCAACCCACACCATTCATCCATTTTTCGAGATAATTTTAGAGAATTATCCGAAAAATGAATCATATCCAAAGATTAAATGGACCACACCACAAATAAGGGGAACGGATTAGCTACTCCCCCTGACACCATCTAATGGGTGGTGGTTGGTGCTCTGTGGGCCCTACCATGATGTATGTGTTTAATCCATGCCGTCTATCTAGTTTTAAAGATCATCTTACGGTATGAGACCAAAATGAGATATATCCAAATCTTAAGTGGACCACATTCCAGGAAACAGTGTTGAATGAGCGTCAACCATTAAAAAACATTTTGGGGCCATGAAAGTTTTGGATCAAGCTGATTTTTGCTTTTCGCCTTCATCTGGCCCTGTATGACTGTAACGCCCTGAAAATCGGGGGTCGAGCAAAGCTCAGCTCCCGAGTTCCAACGCATCACTTATGCAACACAGATGATGATGATTATGATGAGAGCATTGAAACATGAATGGGATTATACCAAAATAGCATATCATACTCCAGAGACGATTAAATTATATGCAAGCGGAAGTGATAGATATATACATATATAAACTATGGTAGGTCTCCAGAGTGTGATAATGTTACCAGGTTAACGAATTACAAGTATAATATTAACATATACCAAATTGTGTAAGGTCATCTAGTCAACATCCCTGTAACCCGTCGATCAAGACACGGCTCACATGAAGCCGCCAGAAAACAGCATATCCGAGAAGCATCCTCGTCATCACAAAAGTTCGGCTTAGCCTCAGGAGTAGCGTCGCCATCTGCAATCAGACAAAGTCTGGTGGGTGTCCGGAACACCGTCCTGTAACGTGGGATTGAGTGATAAACTCAGTGGAACAATAAAGCATAGTTTAACATGTTATCAATTCAGTCAACCAGTAATGATAAAGCAGTACATTTAAACACTCCTAAATACTCTTATTAATGCAAGTATGAATGCAGTCATGATGCATGCCCTCCCCAACATACTCCCTCATGCGACACCATCTTACTCCGCAGCATGCTTTCATCCCTCAGTGCTCCACGTCTTCCAGGCACATGCAGTGCGATATGAACATGATTACCGAGTTGTTATTAGTCCTTTCCATACAACAGTATTGGGAAACTAAGGTACCTCCCTTATATCATTCCCAAATAATGATCCATTCTAGGGCCGTCAGTCCTAGATACTCTCATACGATGATGCGGTTCTAGGTCGCTGTAAAGGGCTATCAGGGCTGTTACACGCACTCGTTGCACCGCTCCCCCATCACCTTATCAATACAGGCCTAGTTTATACTCTGTTTACTACGAGAAGGCTCGTCGCCTCACCGCCGATTCAGAGTATGCTCAAGGTCACTACACCAAGTACGGTCAGGGCTGTCAGGGCTGTTACACGCACTCGTTACACCACTCCCCCATCACCCATTAAAACAGTGTAGGTCGACAGCTCGAATATAGTGTCCCGTACCACCATATTCGGCTCACGAGTCTGGGTTACTCACTGGTCACTACGGGGAGGCACACCACCCCAGCGTAGGCCGACAGCTCGACCACGGTGTCCCATACCACCATGCCCGGCTCATGAGTCTTAGCGGATCAAGGTACCGAGGTCAACGGGGTTACACTGGTAAGTTTAGTACCTTAGGTTCAAGCAGTAGTGTAACATCCCAGATTTTTGCCAACCTGGGATTAGACGTCCTTAGGCAATGGGTCGATCCTAACACCTTATTAACTTGTCAAAACTAAATCCCACAGTCTAAAATCGCTTCTTAACCCATTTCCTTCACAAATCTCACCTTTCACTACCTTGTTCTTTAAACGTCTCTAAGTACTTTCACATTAGACACTATCTTAAAGTTTAGGTAATGAGGAACAATACTTAAACTAAACATTACTACAAAGGACTAAGTACCACCTCAGACCGAAATCACCCAGGACTAAATCCTTTAGAAATTATGCGAGAATTAGCCAGTGTTAAACTAGAGTGTCTGTGAAATTAGCACCAATCACTTTAAATACGATCTGCAAGACCCAAAACTTATAGAATCATTGACGCTAGGTTACCCTAAAATCTAGGATCAATCTCATTACCCGTCTGCTCTCGGGAGCATCTCGAAACTCCGTATCAGATCTGGACCGCACCTCGGAAGTCCGATTAACACGAAGTTAAGGAATTAGGACCTCCTTGCTGGGCTTGACAACCATCTCGGAAATCAAATCCAGATAGTGTCCCAGCGCTATTCGCTTGAGCTCGGAGTGAAGAGTGTGAGAAATATGAAATTAATTCAAAATAAAATATTTCAAATAGTAATCTGGCACCTCTTGCTTGCGGATCAGTTTTAAGCAACCAGACCATCAGAATCAGACCAAATTACACCCACCCTCGGATCAGGAGCATTTCATACACATTCCATGTACTCGAAATCTCCGATCGAGATCTGCTGACCTTTGAACTGAAACTGGTCCGCCACGCGTTATCTGGAATCCCGACCGAAACGAAAACTTAACTAAACGTAGATCCAGTGTCGGTGACCTTAAGTCTGACCTTTGGTTCAAGGAGGCCCGCTAGAAGTCCTCCGTTGAGCTGAAACTGACCCGCTTTGGTTATAACTTAAGTATACTTTGACCTGGAGTCTATTTCAGTGAGTTTTTATGCTATATAAGGACCTTAAACCCTCTCTCATTGCAGCCATACGAATTTGAGAGAACCCCTAGAGAGAGAAGAGAGAAAAGAGAGAGAAAGTGAGAGAGAAGTGGGAGAATCTCCCTGCCACTCTTCCCTGCTGCTATCCATGCTCAACCACTCCGTTCTCATCGTTTTTCCGGTGATTCCGGCATCTTTTCTATGTAAGAAAACCCTAACCCTAAACTGATTTGGGGTTTTGATAGTTGTAGGTTATGAAATAGCTAACCTATTTAATTCCATGGTTGTCAAACTGCCATATACAAAAGATTAGCAATTTTATCGACTCCGTTACGATTCTACGACAAAAGGTGCGGACTTTAGGTGTATAGGTTATGGTTTTCAACGCTTTCAATGTCAGATAATGATAGATTCATGATCTGCATGCAATTTCACATGTACAAAGTGTTGTCTGTTTTCCGTTTCGAATAAAGATGAAGAATATGGAATTTTACATATTCTAGGTATTCGTAGAAATACCGTATACATATAAATTTTGGAAATGTGTTTACCATGATTATTTGTTGTATGAATATATGGTATATGGATAAAATACTTATTTGGCGAAAAGATTCGCCATAATACATGTTTGTTAATATACACTATGTATGTAGAAATAGTGTATTGTAGAAAGTACTGTATATGTATATATTTTGGAGGTTGTTTTCCATGACTATTTGTTGTATGAACATGTTATACATGCGTAAAATACTTGCTTGGCGAAAGGATTCGCCCTAATACATGTTTTACTAACATACACTATGTATGTTGAAATAGTGTATTCTAAGTGCTTGTGAAAATGCTTGTGAGAGTAAGTGCTTGGATAATGGTGCCTTAGATAGGTGTTGAGATGGGATTCTCAACTACCTTAGAGACCTGCATGATTTCCTCCATGTGGTTGTTTTACTTTAACCGCTTACTTGTGAAACATATGTGTTTTGTATTCTTGTTTATATAATGTTTTACAACATGCTTTATAACATACTTTATAACATGCTTTATGATATGCTTGTTAACATGCTTGATTTACTTTGTCTATTATGTTTTACTCTACATGTTCTAAATAAGGATTGATTGAGTTTGGGACTATGTCTATAGTCCAGACAATCAGTACCAGACTTGAGATCGTGGTTGAGGATTCATGTCGCCACGTAGGATGTGTTTGACAAACCTGAGTCGTACTTCAGTTGGTGACAGTGGTTAGGCCACACGAAGTGCTTATGCACTTCATGTCGTTCAGTTGATTGTGCACTCGAGCTAGTCAGGCTCGTCAAGTAACCCGATATGTCTAATATATGTTCACCATATTTGGTCACCACTGCTTGAACCTAGGGTACCAAACTTACCAGTGGAATCCTGTCAACCATGGTACCTCGATCCGCTAAGACTTATGAGCCGGGCATGGTGGTATGGGACACCGTGGTCGAGCTGTCGGCCTACGCTGGGGTCCGTGCCTCCCCGTAGTGACCAGTGAGCAACCAGACTCGTGAGCCGATTATGGTGGTATGGGACACTATATTTGAGCTGTTGGCCTACACTGGCGTAGCCTGGCTGTGGTCCTCAGTCGGGTTGCATCCGGGTCCCATTCTCAATAAGTGGATTGGTCGGGCTTCGAAATAAACTGCCAGTTGGTAGGACGTTAGTGGAGTGACCTCGAGCATACTCTGAATCTGCGGTGAGGCGATGAGCCTTCCCGTAGTAATAGAGTATAAACTAGGCATGTATTGATAAGGTGATGGGGGAGTGGTGCAACGATTCCGTGTAACAGCCCTGGCAGCCCTTGCAGCGACCTAGAAACACACCATCGTATGAGATTGTCTAGGACTGACGACCCTAGAATGGATCATGTTTGGGAATGATACAAGGGAGGTACCTTAGTTTCCCAATCCTGCTGTTTGAAATAGACTAATAATAACTCGGTAATCATTTCATCATGCATTGCATGTACCTGGAAGATGTGTAGCACTGAGGAAAGTAAGCATGTCACGAGCGTAAGATGGTGTCGCATGAGGGAGTATGTCGGTGAGGGCATCCAACATGACTGCATTCATACTTGCATTAATAAGAGTAGTTAGGAGTGTTTGATTTATACTGCTTTATCATTACTGCTTGACTGAATTGATAACATGTTAACCTATGCTTTATTGTTCCACTGAGTTAGCTACTCACTCCCACGATACGGGACGGTGTTCCGAACACCCCCACCAGACTTTCTCTGATTGCAGATGGCAACGCTACTCCTGAGACGGAGCCAGACCTTTATGAAGACAACGATGCTTGTTCGTATATGCTGTGTGCTGACGGCTTCATGTGAGCCATGTCTTGATCGACGGGATTACAGGGATGTTGACTAGATGATACTACACATTTGGTATAATTTGAATTGTACTTGTAATTCATTAACCTGGTAACATTATCACACTCTGGAGACTCACCACTATTTTTATATATTTCATATATCTATCACAGTCTTCCGCTTGCAATTTAACTGTCTCTGGAGTATGATATGTTGTTTTGGCTTAATCTCACTCATGTTCAATGCACTAATACAGACAACATTCAATCATCATTCATTTTGTTGCATGAGTGATGCGTTGGAACTCGGGAGTTGAGTTTATGCTCGACCCCCGATTTTTCAGGGTGTTACAAGTAGCGTCCAAACATGGTGAACATACATTAACAGATCGGGTTACTTGACGAGTTCGACTGGCACGAGCGCACATCAAGTGGATCGACATGAAGTGCACAAGCACTCCATGTGGCCTAACCATTGCCGACAACCGACGTACGGCTCGGGTTCGTCAAACACGTCCTTCGTGGCGAATGAATCTCAGCCACGAACTCAAGGCCTGTTACCGATTGCTTGGACTAAACAATAGCCCCAATGACATTCAATTACAGATAGTTAAAGCAGTAATGGATCAACATTTCAAACCACACAATCAAAGTCTGATATTGTCCGCTTAGGGTTGTCAGGGCTGTTGCACGGAATCGTTACACCACTCCCCCATCACCCTTCACGGCTTTTATGGAATACAACTTAAACATGTGAAGTAGTCAGAGCAGAGTTAAATAAACAAGTAATTCAAACATATTAACAAGCATGTTATAAAACACAATGCAAACAGGAAATCCAAACACATACATTTCATAAACCAGTAAGTGATTAAACTAAACAACTTACATGAAGGAAATCATTCACCTCACTAAGGTAGTTGAGAATCCTATCTCAACACCTACACAAGGCACTACTAGATTAAGTACATACCTATACAAGCATTTTCCCAAACACTTAGACTACACATTCCAACATACCTATAATATACTAGTTAAAACACAAGTCGTAGCGAATCCTTTCACAAAGGATTGCCACATGAACCACGATTATGCATACACGACCAATAGTCATGGCAAGCATAAATCATAATTCCATATTCATTCAGTCATTTCCATAAACCCTTAGGCTACAACTAGTACATACACGACGTATGTTAATATAGCAGGTGTTAGGCTAATCCGTTCACCCAGAAGTTGATACACATGTGTCTAGCATACCTAGACAACAATTAATCATGGCAAGCACAAATTCGTATTTCATACGTATATGGTGTTTTCTACAAATACGAGGAATACAGTATATTCAACATAGTTAATGTATAACCGAAAAATGAAACGGACAGTACTTTGTACATGCTCAATAGCATCCAGATCATGAATCTATCATTATCTGACATTGAAAGCGTTAAAAACCATAACCGATACGTCTAAAGTACGCACCTTATGCCATAGAAGCGTAATGAACTCGATAGATTTGTTAAATCTTCGTATATGGCAATTTAGCAACCTATAGAACGAAATAGATTAGCTCTTTCATCATTTGCAATGATCATAACCCTAGATCAGATTAGGGTTAGGGTTTCTTACCTAGAAACGAAGTCAGAATCGCCGGGAAAGCAATTAGATTGTGATGATTAATCACGTAGGATAGCATGGTAGAGCATCAGGAAGAATCTCTCACTTCTCTCACACTTTCTCTCTCTTTTCTCTCTTCTCTCTCCTAGGTTTTTCTCAATTCGTATGGGATGAGAGAGTGAGGGTTTAAGGTCCTTATATAGGCCCAAAACTCACCAAATTAGACCCAGGGCCAAGGTATACTTAGGTTATGTCCAAATACGGACAGTTCTATCTCAACGGAGCACTTCTGGAAGCCCCCTTGAGCCAAAGGTCGGACTTAAGCTCACAGATATTGGATCTAGGTCGAGTTACGTTTTCGGTCCGATTGGATTTACAGATCGCCTGTGGCAGACCAGTTTCAGTTCAACGGTCACTGAGACTCGATCAGGGCCACAAGTACACTGCCATGTGTATGAAATTTCTCCTGATCCGAGGGTGTATTTGGGTCAGATTCCGATGGTCTGATTGCTTATATTTGGCCCGCAAGTGACAAGTCTCAGATTACTTAAAATTGAACTTTATTTCTAATAAATTTCACGTTTCTCACACTCTTCACTTCGGGCTCAAGCGAATAGCACTGGGACACTATCTGGATTTGATTTCCGAGATGGTTGTCAAGCCCAGTAAGGCGGTCCTAACCGTTTAACGTTGCGTTAATCGGACTTTCGATGTGCGGTCCAGATCTGATACGGAGTTTCGTGATGCTCCCGAGAGCAACCGGGTAATGAGATTGATCCTAGATTTTAGGGTAACCTAGCGTCAATGATTCTACAAGTTTTGGGTCTTGCAGATCGTATTTAAAGTGGATCAAACGGATTTCGTAGCTAACACTTAGTTACTTTTGAAGGATAAGGTAGTGAAAGGTGAGATTTGTGAAGGAAAAGGGTTAAAAAACGATTTTAGACTGTGGGATTGAGTTCTGACAAGTTAATAAGTGTTTGGATCGACCCATTGCCTAAGGACGTCTAATTCCAGGTTGGCAAAAATTCGGGATGTTACAATGACCTAATCTACAGGTTGGATGTGAAATAAACATTACAAAGGGCCTTAAGAGTTTTTTAATGGTAAATGTTCATTCACTAATGTTTTCCCATGGTGTGGTCCACGTGAGATTTTTTTTTCCCTCGTTTTTGGGACGGCTTTTTAAATTGATGTGTAAAAATGGATGGACGGTGTGGATAAAACACATAGATCATGATGGCCCACATAGCACCGACCATTAAAATAATGGGAATAATGATTTCCTGTGGTGTGGTCAACTTAAGATCTGGATATGCTTTACTTTTAGTCTGACGCCATAAAATTATTTTTTAAAGTGGATTGACAGAGTGGATTTATCTAATGTATAAAGGTGGGCCCCATGGAGTTTACTCAGAATGCTAGTACGTCGTCCGCTTCCCGTCTCGCCCAAATCCGCTGCTCCCTCTCTCTTTGTTCCTCTGTCACC
>JAJHSJ010002372.1:0-74550 GCA_021015155.1 Magnolia officinalis
TACAGTGATGAAAAGTTTGGTTACAGGTTATGTGATCCGACCGAGAGGAAGCTCGTCAGAAGCAGAGATGTGGTTTTCTTTGAAGATCAGTGTATAGAAGACATGGGTAAGCCAGAGAAGAACCAGCCTAGTTCAGGTGAGCTAAAGGACATGGATCCGGTTACTCTTCTCGTGGTGCCTGATGACAGGGGAGTACAGCAAGGTGCAGAGGACGAGGGACTTCCTTCAAAAGATGGACCAGGGGAGCAGCCCCCACTTGATCCACCTGTTGAGCCACAAGTGAGAAGGTCATTTAGGGACAGACAGCCGTCTAAGAGGTACTCGCCACATGAGTACATTATGCTAACTGATGGGAGAGAGCCAGAAGATTATTCTGAGGCCCTAGCCGACGAGCATAAGGGGGAGTGGTTGAAAGCTATGCAAGAGGAGATGGAATCCTTGCATAAGAACCACACCTATGATATGGTGAAATTGCATAAGGGCAAGAAAGCTCTGAGCAACAAGTGGGTGTTCAGAAAGAAGATTGAGCAGAATAATTCACAGACAAGGTTCAAGGCCAGACTTATGGTGAAAGGGTTTGGTCAGAGGAATGGTATAGACTTCAAGCAGATATTCTCACCAGTGGTGAAGATGACATCCATACGGGTGTTGCTTGGGTTGGCGGCTAGAATGGATCTAGAGATAGATCAGTTAGATGTTAAAACTGCCTTCCTCCATGGTGACCTGGAAGAAGAGATTTACATGCACCAACTAGAGGGGTTCGAAGTCAAAGACAAAGAGCATATGGTGTGTAGGCTGAGGAAGAGCTTGTATGGGTTAAAACATGCTCTACGGCAATGGTACAAGAAGTTCGATTCGTTCACGTTACAGCATGGGTATGACAGAATGGAGTCGGACCACTGTGTATTCACGCGCAAGTTCTCAAATGGTGATTTCTTAGTTCTGCTGTTATATGTTGATGACATGCTCATCATGGGAAAAGACATTAAGAAGATGACAAGCTGAAACAAGAGTTGGAAAAGTCTTTTACGATGAAAGACTTGGGCCCGACTAGACAGATCGTAAGAATGGAGATAACCCGTGACAGAAGCACAGGAAACTTTGGCTGTCACAAGAGCAGTATATGAGAAAGTCCTAAAGTGGTTCAATATGAAGCAACGAAGCCGGTCTACTCCACTGGATGGTCACTTCAGATTGAGCGACAAGCAGTGTCCCAAGACGAAGGCAGAGGTAGAAGAGATGCAGAAGATCCTACGCGTCAGCGGTAAGGATTTGATGTATGATATGGTGTGTACACGCCCAGACATAGCATATACGGTTGGTGTTGTCTGCCGGTATCTTGCCAATCCTGATAAAGAACATTGGATAGTGGTGAAATGGATACTGCGGTATCTAAGAGGCCCATCCAGGTTGAGCCTATACTATGGTGACGGTAAACCTGTGTTAGAGGGCTACCAGATGTAGATATGGCAAGCGACATAGACTCCAGGAAGTTTACATCGGGGTTCATGTTCACGTTTGTAGGGGGAGCGGTTTCTTGGCAAAGCAAGCTACAGAAGGTCGTAGCATTAGCGACGATAGAACCCAAGTACATTGTAGTCACAGAGGCATGTAAAGAGATGCTTTGGATGAAGAAGTTCCTACAGGAACTTAGCCTGAAGCAGGAGGAGCACGTGGTCTATTGCGATAGTCAAAGTACTATACACTTGAGCAAGAATCCAAGTCAGCATTTCAAGTCGAAGCACATAGAGATTTGGTATCACTGGATCAGGGATACTTTGGAACAGAAGGTGTTACAGCTTGAGAAGGTCCACATGGACGATAATGGATCAGACATGATGACCAAGGCTTTGCTCAAGGAAAAGTTTGAGGTTTGTAAAAACCTGGCTAACTTGAAGAAGGTGGATCCCTCCTAGGTCAAAAAGGGAGAGATTTGACGAATTTTTTTGACTCGTCGTCGACCGGTCGTGAGCCCTGCTCGACCGATCGAGGGCTGGTCTCGACCAGTCGTAGGAATCGAGCCGTGACACGACTCAAAGTCTAGCGGCTTTGGGCTATTTTTCTCTGGGGTGCTCGACCGGTCGTGGGTGGCTCTTGACCGGTCGTAGGTTCGTCACGACCAGTCGTAGTTACGCAGATTCGTTCAGCGATTTTGCGCGGATTCTTGTCGCAAGTCCTTCGCAACTGGGATGCGGAAAGGAGTTTCCTAAAACTTTAAATAGGAGTTCCTAGGGCTTTCTAGGTATGACAAGAGGGTTTTCTAAAGCTTTACAAGAAATTTTTCAAAGGGTTTAGGGCTATCAAAGGTGAGAGAAAGAGTAAAAGAGAGAGGAAGCTTATAGAAGGGAATTATGCTCGTGGAGGTTATCTACTTGCAATGTATATCTCAGCGCTTCTATGTCCTCGTAATCGGTGAGATCTCTCCGTTTTTCTTTGTTTCTCTCATTGTTTATTCACTCCTATTCATCCTGCATTAGTGAAGAAATTTGTAACGTTCTACTTCATGTGGATTGTTGATCTGGACGAGGTCCCGTGGTTTTTACCTCTTTGAGGGTTTTCCACGTAAAATCTTGTGTGTGTGTGATTGATGCATTAATTATTTTCATTGCTTTATTATCCATAATTTTGGTTGTTCTGGAGGGCTAGATCCTAAGATTTTGTGCAAGGCCCCTAACACTTCAAACTATGGAAGGTGAAGAAGAGGCCTTCTAGTTCAATAAAGGGTGTAGTAGCATGCACTCCTTGGTGTAGAGAAGCATATAACATCTATGAGTAATGAAGAGTGAGAAGAGTTAGATGAAAGAGTGAAAACCTCAATTCAATTATATGTTTGACAAATATGATGTCATTTATAATGCCCTTGATCAAAAGACTACCACAAGACTTTGGAAGAAGTTAAATAACTTGTACGTGACGGAATCGTCGTTGAATTATCTATATCTGAAAAAAATAATTCTATAATTTGAAGATGGCGGAAAGGTCGGATCTTAATAATCACATCAATGCTTTTAATCAGATCATTTACAAATTAATGAGTGTGTGAGTGAAGCCTGACAAAGAAGATCAAGCCCTAATTCTATCGAACTCTCTTCCATATTCTTATAATAGCTTCGTGAACACTGTGTGCCATGATAAAGAGACCATTGATGTTAAGACTGTCATTTTAACCCTTTAGTCGAGTGTGTTGAGAAAAAAGGACAACGACACATGTTCTTCTACAGATGCGTTGGTAGTTAGGGGAAGAAATTCTGAGTAGGAGAAATGAAACTCATAATCGCCTCCATTATACTTCACTATCGTCGTTACCTTTCGTGCACACTCAATCTTCATCAAACCTTTCCCACACCTAGAGAAGTCGAACAGAATTTGAACTTTTATGTGGGAACCACCTTTGTAAACATATCCGCTGGATTCACGCTTGTGTAGATCTTTTTAAGAGTGACTCATTCCTTGAGCACCTGTCGGATAAAGTGATGACAAATATCAATATATTTAGTTCCAGAATAGTAAACCGAATTCTTTACTAAGTTAACCGCTCTTTCGTTGTTAGAATTAACTGGCATGACCTCCTGCTAAAGTCTCAACTCATTCATCATTTTACGCAACCAAACACCTTTTTTGAAAGCCTCTATCACTACCATATACTCAGTTTCAGTTGTAGAAAGAGCAAGACTGAAGCTTTAACATCCGATTGATTACTCCACCTACTAGTACAAATGAATAATTGAAAGTCGACTTCTTATCCACATTCCCTGCATAATCGGCGTTCACATAGCCTAACAATTTTCTCTCTGATTTTATCCACACCATTCATCCATTTTTTTCATATCATTTTAAGTTATGAGCTAAAAAATGAGGCAGCTTCAAATCTTGGATGAATCTAATATTTGTGTTTTCCCTTACATGTGATATAATAATATGTCAAATGACAAATAAATATTACAGTTGGTCCATAAAATGATCCAAGAAAAATAAAATGAAATAAAAATGGCCTAGATTTGTGTAGGTAATCTGCATCCCAACACACATGGGTACTCGAACTCAAGACCTCAGCATTTAAACACTATCTACCACTGAGCCATGTGTATGGACCCAAATAGGGATTTATTTCTAAATGAATCTTCGGATTCATAGGCACTTGCCACACTATAAGATTCTTATATCATACACGTGTGTGGATGGTGGGCCTGTGCATGCATCCTTCTATGTAATACTTTTACAAAATCGTTGTGTTTGCAGCGAAGACGGTTGTAGGAATTGATCCTTTGGATTTTTTAGAGAAAGGAAGGGAGTGTTTTTCTATTTTTCTTCATTTCACATGTTAAAGGCAATATTTCTCTACTTGCAGCTTCCAAGACATGTATTGATGGAAAGCAATTCCGTCCTTCTTGGGTTTTTAAAAAGGGCCGCGTTCAAATGGTTAAATGCAGCACATCCAACACCTACGTCAGCTGCTTTGCTACCTTTTTATTTTAACCCCGCCGTGGACAGAGACGGATTGACTACTCCCCCTTCCATGGTCGGTGCTTTGTGGGCCCACCATAATTCATGTGTTTCATCCATTCGCTTCATCCATTTCAACAGATCATTTTAGGACTTTAGCCCAAAAATGAGAGGGATATAAATCTCAGGTGGACCACACCACAGGAAACAATAGAGGTTGGATATCCACCATTAAATTCCTCCTATTTTTTATTTGAAATCTAATCTCTTGATTAGGTCATAAAGGCCCATATGAAGGGAAAAAACAAAGATCAGCTTGATCCAAAACTTTTACGCCCCCAAAAAAATTTTAATGGTCAATGCTCATTCAACACTGTTTCCTTTAATGTGGTCCACTTGAGATATGGATATATTTCATTTTCTTCTTACATAAAATGATATGGAAAAATAGATGGACGGCATAGATGAAACACATACATCATGGTGAGGTCAACGGAACAGCAACCACCAGCCATCGGCTGTTGGCAGGAGTAGCCAATCCGTTTCCGCCGTGGACCAGAATACTAAGGTACCACCGTCTATTGACAGGACAGTAATGACTTGATGGGACGCGGATTTCCTGGGAAAGAAGTTACGCCGGCCTACCGCTATATTTGTGGGAAATCAACTCCCCTTCCATTAGTTTTTTTCCATAACAGGTTATGACATGGGGCTGACCCAGATCCAAAACTTAAGGGCCCGTTTGGAAAGGTGCATTGAAAGGGATTGAATGGTATTAGGGTGGATGGCATGGATTTCAAGTTAATGATAGTGTTGTCAGTGGATTGTCTTAAGATCCATGGGATTGCTGTATCTCGGGATTGCTATATTGAGTCTATTTGGCATGCCCACCCGGTCATGGGATTAAACCTTCTCATCCCTTCTACTCCCTCAAATCAAACACGTCCCAGACAAATTTGAACAGATTAGGGTGGATTGGATGAGATTTAAAGGTAATGATAGTGTTGTCAGTGAATTGTCTTAAGATCCATGGGATTGCTATATCCTAGGATCAGATCACCCAGTCTGTTTGGCACGCCCGGCCAATCCCAGGATTTAACTTCCAATCCCTTCCAAAACCAACCAATCCCTTCCAATCCGCTCGGCCAAACGAGCCCTTAGGGAATCCAATTGTTGATCTACGCCGTACGACAAGGGATTGAACGTCCACCATTGAAACATGCATGGGGCCACATAAGTTTTGAATCAGGCTAATTTTTTTGTTTTCAGTTCATCATAAGTTACAATGACCTTACTAACTGTATGCATGTGACAAGGGAAAGGATGTGATGAGGTGGATCACTGTCTTTTTACTCTCCGAAAAGCTTCCTTAAATCAATGGGAGATAAAAGCACGAATAATTCTTAATAACTTTGAAATAATTTATTTGATTATTAAAAAAAATGAAATTATAATTCTTTAAATAAAGAACTCAAACCTAATATGGATTTTTAAACTCCAACTCAAATACTTTAAAGTCTAATATAAATATTAAACTTATTATTTATAAAAGACATCTATTGTTACTAGACTTCATGGTTTTCGGCCAAAAATAATAAGTGTCCATTTTGGCACAATCATATTATTCTCCAAACTTTTCTAAGCCTTTTTTAGGTTGGGCACAATTTCTACCACTCAAAGAATTAAATGTTATACTCAAATTAAAACTTACTATTTGTAGTAAAAATGAAACTATTGGGGACTTTTGACCATCAATATGATAAAATCTCGCAAATCCAGCGAGGGCAACCCGGCTTGGTTAGCTTAAGTAGGTACTCCCACCTCAAATTCATATATAATATATCAAAAAACACATCTCAGTTTGTGAGACACGAATAATATAGGGTTCTGACAGTTTGGATCGCTTCCTCCTCCAATGGCTTTATCTACCTTAGAATTGTATCCACTTCATTTCTAGCCAAATGCTCTAAATGATCTATCAAAAGAGATGGATAGCATGAATATATATATATATATATATATATATATATATATATATATATATATATATATACACACACACACACACTCGTGGGCACCGACCCACAGAAACCCTAGTGGGATTTCACCAGGTTATTGAACCCAAGACCTAGTGTTGAAACTCCTCAGAGTCTGCCACTGAGGTAAGTACTCAAACCCTAGAAGTTATTTTTATTTAAAGACACGATGGCCTAATATTCTAGATTTTAGATAAATATACCGTCCTTGCTAGGACCCCAGTCGTACCTGATTTACACATCACCTGCCACCTGTACCTGCACTTATTAGAGAAATATGCCTAAGTAAATTAGAAATGATAGGGACATTGCTGGCCCTACTTCTAAGTGGCGCACATTTATGTTGAATTCAGCTCATGGGTTATATTCTATTACTCTCTTCTGGCCCACCTGATCGCTACTCCAGTGATTTTTATTTTTATTTTTAATCGAAAACGGATCTTTGACGTGTGGGCCATATTGCTAGAATTTTCATAATTGTGATTGTGATGCGGATTGGGTACTACCCAACTGGTCCCTCTGTAGGTACAGACAAGGGCTCTAAGAAGCCACCCTGATGTATGGGTTTTATCCACACCCTTGATTCATTTTATCATATTATTTTAGAATACAAACCTAAAAATTAGGCAGTTACAAGGCTCAAGTGGACCACATAGTGGGGATTAAGCATCTATGGTTGAAATTTTTTTGGGCCATAGAAGTTGTGGATCAAGCTGATAATTGTGTTTTCCCTTGGTCTATGTGACCTCATGAGTACATGTTGGATGGAAATTAAGTATTATGGTGGGCCGTAGGTAGGTTTCAACCATGAGTGTCATTAGCACCACTGCTTCTTATAGTGTGGTCCACTTGAGCCTTAGATCTTCCTCATTTTTCGACTTCTACCCTCAAATGATATAGAAAAAATAGATGGACGGTGGGTAAAACCCATACATCACGGTGACCCCAGAGAGACTCTCTCTATTCCTACGTAAAGACGGGGTGGGAGTAACCCATCCTGGATCCTTTTGACGAACAAGTTCATATAAAATCTTTAAATTTGCTTTTGAGAAGAATAAAATTTTCAAGAAGACTTTAGCCTGTCAAAAAGAAGCCATATGTTATCTATCTTTGGGATCCGATGTGTTTATACCCATTTTTGTCTTGCCGACCTAAATTAATAAGAAGTTGCTATGCATCAACATTGTGGGACCAATATTGACATAATCGTACTCGCATATGAAGATATCTTTCACTCATTTTTATTTTTTTTGTCAATACGTTCTATCTTATTAATGTAGTGGCACAGAATCTTACGTCTTTAGAAGAACGAAGTGTCGAATGACACATGGCCGTGATAAGTGTGGCATTCAACTGAGGCATCATACCTAATAAGTCTATACAAGATCCACTACGACAAATATTCTATCACAAATCCAAATATAATACACTCAGTAAGGTCGTCTCTCTCAAGTGAATATGAAGATTCTAAATACTCGAATATTCAAGCAAAATGGTAACAATTTGGACCTAAAGCAAGGTTGATTAGAATCAAGAGAATGAGAAATCAGAATTTGGTGGATCCGGTTCCACAATCAGATGGGATACGATAAAAGAAAGGGTGGAGATGGCTTTTGATCGAGCCCAATTCTAAATATAGTAGTGTCCTGAAAATTTTCTAATATGGAAACATTTACATGAAAGTGGAGATTTGAAAACCAACAATTTTATATTTGTAAAATTTTCCTATATGAAGACAATCGATAATAGTCACAAAGGATCCTGGACCGACGAGGGTTTTGTCGTCTCAACAACCTATAAAAGTAGCAATTGATGAAGTGCTAAGGCCCCACGCCAAACACAATCTAGTTACATCCTGCTGACCATTTGCCCCAATCGACTGTTCATACAGGCAAATCAAGTATTCATCTGTCATTTTGTTTTATTTCTTTAATTTTATTTGATACTTTGTTGATTGTAATGACTTTCATTCAAATAATATTAAAATTAGCATTGTTTTAGACTTTCTTTTTATCTATCTATTCATCTTTATTATTTTAAAAAATACATTGGTTGTAATTATTGGTAAAAAAAAAAGTTCTTAACATAAAGCAAAAAGAATTCATCAGGAAGTACTAACGTCTACCCTTTCACAAATCACCTAATCACCGTTGCAATCGGTGGTTGAGAGGCAGTTGGATTTTTTTATCTGGTTTTATAGTCATCTTAGTGTGGGGCCACCAACATTCAATCAAACATTGGGAGTCGAGTATAACTCTAACATACTTACACTTCCTAATCACACATACAAATCAAATATAAGCCCCTCGATTACACGTGTGGCCTCGTGTTTAATTGAATTACACAAACACAATGCACCCAAGACAGTGTAGCCCTTTTCGTGGGGCCCACTTTGATATATGCATTATATATCTAAATTGTCCATTGTTTTTCCATATCATTTTAGGCATGAGCCAAAATTAAAGTAGATCCAATCTCAGGTAGACCATGCCATAGGAAACAGTGGTGATTGGCCATTAAAAACTTTTCGTAGCCCATGAAAGTTTTGGATCAGGCTTATATATTTTATTTTTTCCTTCATCCAAGCATATGTGACATTATCAACAAGTTGGATGGAAAATAAACATTAGGTGGACCTAAGGTAGTTTTAATGGTATGCATTTAATCACCATTGTTTCAAGTAGTGTGGTTCACTTGAAATTTAGATCTACTTCATTTGGGCTCATGCCCAAAATGATCAAGCCAAATGAATGGATGGCATAAATTTATTTTATTTATTATTAAATACTCTCTCAGAGCATGTACTTGATATGCAGGCACTCAAATTAACTAAACTGAATAAGTTATAGAACTTACTGTGGCAATTTTACAATAAAAAATCATATTAGTTGAAAATTTTCTAATTTCTAGTTCTTCTACACTTGTTTTTTGAAAAAGGACCATTGGATGTCTTTCATTTTTAACCGTTCAATAAATGATCACCAATCCAATGGTCAGTTAATCCAAGGACTATAATTTTCGGCTCATTATGAATGAAAACTGAAACCTTAATTTGGACAGTTTAATTTGACTCACTTTTCTGTCATGCAATTTCTAAGCACCCACGTATCATCCATCATACTTTATCAGAGTATTAAAGTTTTTCTACCATGCATGGTAGTCAAGACTCTAAAGTTGGTTAATATTTTTAGACCTTTTAGAAAACGGTGGCATGTACATTGCATGCGTAAGCAGGAAATGATAGACTCCAAAAGCGTAAGATCACGATAGAGAGACTACATTCCCTCGTGTGAAAAGAAGGAAAGGAAATGACTGTTATTTCGCTATTCATGGCAGGTGACTTTGACGAATTTGGGAAGGATCGATGAGCTCCGGAAGAGGAATTGGAGATCAAAAAAGAAAAATAAATAAATACTCTAGAAAAGTATGTGCTTGATATGCAGGCACTTAAACTAAACCAAGTACATTGTAGAACTTTTTTGGACTAAAGTAATAAAAAAAAAATTAAATTATTTGAACAATGCTAATTTCTGATCCTTGGACACATCTTTGTTGAAAACTGACCACGGGATATTCTTCATTTTAGCCATCCAATGAATTATTACAGTTCGAGATTCAATACAGTAATGTTAAGGTATAGCTGATTGGAAAAATATTCTCGATGCTTTGATGTCGCCAACAATAATCCTGATTTTCTGCACCTTATACTCTCGGAAGAATCTTCAATGAAACTACAATTTTCTCTTCTATATGTGGGCGAGGAAATGAAGACATCTATTTACAAGAAATGACTGTACAGGAACCGAGTTAGCTCGAGTAGCTAGCTCGACTTGACTCGAAAAAGCTCAATTTGACCTAGTTTGAAACTGAGTTTGAGCCAAGCCGAGCTGATTTTTTAAGCTCAAAAAAATTCCAAACCAAGTTCGAGTTTGCCCGAGCTTGACACAACTCGGATCAAAACCCAACTCAAATCGAACCAGTTCGGTGACTCGGTTACTTTGATATTAATGTTGCTTACCAAGTGTGATGAAATGACTCAACAAAGTGTCAGCTAATGGCAATGAAGGTATGTATATGAAACAAATACTCTTTTTTCTTGATTTTGATGTTGCTTACAATGTGTTTGATGAAATACATGTAAACATTTACAGTTATTGCTGTTTTACATACAATAAGAAATTGAAAATACATTCCATGTGTTTGCGAAAATGTCGCATGAGCTCAATCTTGATTCAAATTGGCCCGAGCTGCTAACCGAGTCGGCCCGAGCTAAACAATCAGGCTAGAGGACCGAGCTAAGCCGAGTTCGAGCTGGGGTCAACTAATGGCTAAGTTGAGTCGAACTGGCTCGGTTCAACTCGTGTACACCTCAAAGAAAAAGTGCTAAAGAAGCTTAAGCATCATACTTCTCTTGTACAAACCGGACACTGATAAATCATCGATATCCCGTGGATAAACAAATTTCTACTATCTAGCCGGTTCTAAACATTGCTTGTGGCTGCTGCATAAAAATTTCTAAAGCTGGGTATCCCTGTCCATGTGATGCGGCCCAGCTGAGTCTTGAATGGGGCCGAATTAACGAACGGGATGAGTCAGGACTGGGCCTGAATTTCAGGCACGCCAACAAACAGTGGTGATTGAATGTCTACCGTTGAAAACTTGTTGGGGTCTACGGAAGTTTTGGATCAAACCGATATTTGTGTTCTCCCTTCATCCAGGTCTTTGCGACCTTATCAACAGGTTGGATGGAAATAAGCATCACGGTGGGCCCTAGGATGGTTTCAACGGTGGATATTCTTCAATTTTGGCCTAGGACGGTTTCAACGGTGGATATTGTTCAATTTTGGACACATGTCGTAAAATGAGCTAACAAAACGGGTGGATAAAACACCTGCCGGATGGTGGGCCAACAGAGTCCAGTCATCAGGTATATAGGTGGTGATCATCACCATCCAATCCGCTTCCTATTAGGCCACATGCCAGAAAATCATGAAAATTTATAACCCAGGTGGGCCACACCGAAAGGGGTATTTTTGCAATTTTCCCAAAATAAAAATAGGCGAACTGGGAAAGGAGACACACCTGCATCCTGTGGGAAACGGATTGAATATTTCCCCGGCCACCAGCCCGGTTGCTTGTGGTCGGTGCTCTGTGGGCCATCATGATGTATGTGTTTCATCCATTCCGTTCATCCATTTTTACATATCATTTTATGACTTAATACCAAAAATGAGAGGGTTATAAATCTAAATCCTCCTAAGGCCCACTGTACCGTTTATTTGACATCCAATCTGTTGATTAGGTCATACAGACCTAGATGAAGGTAAAAAAACAAAGATCAGCTTGATCCAAAACTTTTATTACCCCCAAAAAGTTTTTAATGGTTGAGGTTCATTCAACACTGTTTCCTGTAATGTGGTCCACTTGAGATTGAGATATATCTCATTTTTAGTCTCATTCTATAAAATGATCTGGAAAAATAGATGGACGGCATGGATGAAACACATACATCATGGACAGCATGGATGATGGTGGGGGCCACAGATTACCAGCCATTGGCTGGTGGCTGGGGGGAATTTCCAACTGTATGGTCAGTATATGGCCACAACCTTTTTAAGCCCATTCCTTTTTCGTTGCCAAGAATACTCCCCAGGTGTACGGACGCCCTTGAACATGATGAAAATGCTCCTGCTCTAAAGAACGTCCCTTCCAACGCTGCCAGCCCCATCTCCATCGAAAATCTGTTTTTTCCTTCTTTCCTCTCCCTGCTCCTTCATCCTAGCCGACCGAACCTGATTCTCTGATTACTCCTCCTCCTCTGTGAGTGTCCACCTTCCAGTAAAACCCTTCCTTTTCTTCATTTTTTATTTCTCCTCTATCCGGTCGAGAATACAGACCCCACGCACGTCATTTTCGACTTTTGTGAACTGAAGAAAGGACGAAAATGGTCCCCACGAAAATGGTTCCCCCATCTAAGAAGCTTCGAACGGAAGGTATATTCAAATCCCTCACTTTTTGTGGACCCCACTATATATTATACTATATATGCGCATGATCATATTCTCACGGTCCACAATCCATTTATCCTTTGATTTTAGTGTCATACATCGAGTCGAGTCGAGTCGAGGTGGGCCAAGCTCTGCTTGACTCATCCATGCTGAGTCGAGTCGAGGTGGGCCAAGCTCCGCTTGCCTCGTCCATGCTGAGTCAAGTCGAGTTTGAGTCGAGTCAAGTTGCAATACACCATGGTCGAACTCGGCTTGAACTCAACTTTACTTGCCTCGAGTTGGCCTTTCAAGCCGAGTCAATCCGAGCTGACTCTGGACGTCTCGAGCGAGCTGTTCGAGCTAGCTTGACTCATGTACAGCCCTATTTTATTTTAAACACTAAATGGTATGGCATGTCTTGATAGATGGGCAAAAGTTAATGCTCAAATGGGCCACAATGAGTGTTTTTTAAACAAATAACGAAATGAGATGTGAAACTAAACGAAGACTGACGAGCACCGACTAAGTTAATAGACCAAGGACCCACTGAGTTATTGATGAGGACCGTGAACTGACCTAAAAGGACCGTAAACTGAGTTAAAATGACCGTGAACTAACTTAAAATGACCACAAAGTGAATGGAATTGACTGAGCACTAAGTGAAATTCAACTCACAACTGCAAGAAACATATAATTAACTTCACGGTCAATTCCCTTCAGTTCACGGTCATTTTCATTCATTTTACGGTCAATTCCCTTCACTTCATGGTTAATTCCATGCATTTCATGGTCAATCCCCTTCACTTCACGGTCAATTCCATGCATTTCACGGTCAATCCCCTCCACTTCACGGTCAATTCCATGCATTTCACAGTCAATCCCCTCCACTTCACGATCAATTCCATGCATTTCATGGTCAATCCCCTTCACTTCACGGTCAATTCCATGCATTTCACGGTCATTTCCGGCGACTCCCCTTCACTTTATGGTCAATTCCATGCATTTCATGGACAATCCCCCTCATGTCACGGTTAATTCTATGAATTGCAGGACAATTCCCTTCAATTGACGGTCAATTCCATGCATTTCACGGACAATCCCCTTCATGTCACGGTAAATTTCACTCATTTCACGGACCGATAACTTAGTAAAATTGGCCGCATACTTGTTAAATGTCAAAATGACCGATTACTGCTTGATATTGACATCTTTTTTACCAACAACCTTGTATAAATTTACCGACAACTTCATGAAATTGATTGATATATGAGTGAAACAGGCACAAAACTTGTGAAAATTCACCTATAAGTCCTGTACTTTCATTTGGAATTCGCCAATAACTGACCGCCGACTCGGCAAACTCACAACAAGTAAACTTCAACATTATGTTTCATTAAATATTGAATGTTATCATTGATATAATTTCTCATTTATCCTTGCAGATAACAAACCCTTGCATAAGGGATTTGGCGAGTCGGCCCCCACCCTATCATGCAAATGTTCTTTGACATGGTGGTTTGATAGCGTCATGTGTGGGTGGAGAAGAATGACAGTAAAATAAATATATTTAAGAAGACCCCATTCTCATTTTTATTACACATTCCATCATTTAGGTTTATAGGAGCCATTTTTCACTCACTTATTGAAAGATATATAGGCAATCTTGTATTCGAGATACAGGGGAACCGCGTAAAGTTTTCCGAGATGGACTTCACCTTAATAACAAGGCTGAAGTTTGGTGACCTCTCCATACCTAATATCCCTCGTTTAAAGAAGTCAATAAGAGAAAAATACTTCAATTCAAATCCTATCTTAAAGAAACATGTACTAGAGGTGTTCAATAGGATAGTTGATAGCAAGAAGCACGAAGATGTCGTAAAGGTAGCCTAATATTATGTGTAGAGTGGTTCGTTAGGGGAACCGACACGAATATTATGTGTTGTACAGAATTTATCGACCTTGTTGACTCGTTGGAAGACTTTAAACACTACCCTTGGGGTAGTGTGGCCTTCAAGACGATGACTGAAGGGATCGATAATGCCTTGATGGCATCACATGGGCTTCATTACAATGTCACCGGTTGCATATTTCCCTACAAGTAAGGATTCTGTCCTTGTCTATTTTAATTTATAGTTTATACGAAACTATATGTATTTAACATCATCTTGTCATTTCATTGTAACAGATATGGGCCCTTGAAAGAGTACCGGCTCTCCGACAATGTATCATTTCATACATTCCCTCCCAAATTTCAAGATTCACACAATATCGAGGATGGAAGGGTTGGAGGTATAAAAAGATTCATCAAATACTAGAGAGCGAAGATGTAAGTCAATTTCTAAGAAGCTCAGTGATCACTTATTGAACTATATATATATATATATATATATGTATATGTTTCTGTATATGAAAATGAAGATGTTCTCTTGCAGACTGAGATAGTTCTTAGCTTAGAGCCTACCATTGAGGAGCTGGAGACGGAGGCCGTTCGTTTGGTCCGTGATAGATTTGATGTAAGATGTCAGAAAAGTATTCTTTTATGTTAATATGTTATATTTACTTTGACATGCTATATAACTGATACATACATTGCTTCATTTTGTAGGACATTAAAGATGAAGACGGTGAAGATATGGAAGGGAGATCGGGACAGGGAGAGGGAGAAGAAGGGGGAGAGGAAGAGAGTGGGGATGAGGGAGGGAGAAGAAGGGGGAGAGGAAGAGAGTGGCGATGAGGGAGAAGGAGAGGGAGTGAAATTGCAACTGACTGCGGAATCGAGGGAGGATAGGGAGGAGCTGGAGGCGGAGAGGGTTCAGTTGGAGAGAGATAGGGAAGAGTTGAAGCGGTAGGAACGGACGCTAAAAGAGAGAAGAATCGATAGAGAGGGAGAGAGAAGTAGTACGGATGGAGGTGGAACTAATGCTAAAAGTGATGGAAGCCTTGAGGTTACAGAAGGAAGAGTTGAATGAGAAGGCAGTTTTGAAGATGGAGAGGGAAATGTTAATGAGGGAGAAGGAAGAACTGAGGATCAGAAATGAGGTATTGAAGAAGGAGAAAGAAGAATTAGAGGAAGGTAAGATGGAGTTGAAGAAGCAGATGGAGGCGTTTCTTTTAGAGAAGATGCAGTTTTTTAAGGAGGAGTTAGAGAAAGAGAAGGAAGAGTTTGAGATGGAGGATGAGGAATTGGAATGTAGGGATTAGGAGAATAGAGAGATGGATGTTCAACACTCGGATGCCTTAGATGCTGATATATGTGAGAAATCATTGCCTTCCATTGCAGCATTCCCTGTTATTCAAACAACTCCAAGCAAGGCCGCCAACACTGAGAAACCGAAAGAATTGTATAGTTCTCCCATACCCTTCCAGGCCAAGATTGATCCATTTAGGGTAATATCAGAAGAGGAACTGCATGAATTGGATAGTTGGGTCAACGCAAACAAAGAAACGGCAGAATTTGGTTGGTTGAGGACCATATGGGAGAAAAATACATGGGTTGATAGCATTGTAAGTAATTCACACACATACATCTATGGTTATTCAACAATTATATTAGACTAGAGCTTAATTCGCCATATTTATTGATTAGGTCATTGACAAGTATGTTGATTTCCTGGAGAGAAGGCACGGTTCATTTCCTACTATATATACAAAGGACTGCAAGTTCTGCCCCACATTTTTCCTGGTAACTGTATGAACTCGATCATGGTTATTATGTTATTTCATTATATGACATATGTTCTAATTTGGTATGTTGTTTGTAATAGCCATGTATCGACATTGTCATGTCAGCATTGAGAATTTATCGGGACATTGGAGGTGACGATGTGCGTTCAGTTGTAGAAGTGGAGAAACTCACATTATACGGTATTATTAAACATCGTGAAGGGCAGAAGGCCATGTGACAGTATGAACAGGTAATGGTATCGGTACAAGTTATTAATGCTATATGTACCCAATTCTATGATGTCAATAATGATATCTTATCTTGTCAAACATGAACAGGTATACTACCAGTCAACCACGCCAATGCTCATTGGTATCTGATGGTCGTCCACCCTCGAGATCGAAAAATCGTTATACTCGACAGTTTGTATTCGAGGGCACTCAGTCGACACAGGCAACATATCGAGCTGATGAAGGAGGCCTTGCCTATATTATTCTATGCCGCAGGAGATATGTCTGTGTTGGATGGCAAGTCTTGGACGGTCAGAGAAGATACTTCCGTACCAAAGCAGTCGAACGGATATAACCGTAGCATTTTTGTCATGAAATACATGGACATTTTGTGCAGCGACGAAATTTTGTCAGGGAGAGACTTGCAACAATTCACTCCCAGCTTTAGGAACTCTATAGCCTATGATTGCCTGAGTGACCACAAAATATGATATAGTTGTCTTAGGTATGATGTAAATTTTGTGGGAGCTGTAAATTAATGTAAATGATTTCTTGTAAAACATTCAGGGTGAAATGATGTAAACGATGCCTTGTATATATTGTCATAATTCTATAGTAAATGATGTGTTCATAATAGTGATTTCAGTCTGAATTGTGATTTGTTTGTGTATTATATAATTTCATTTACTCCACGCATTTCACGGTCAATTCCCTTCACTTCACGGTCATTTTCATGCATTTCACGGTCATTTCGCTTCAATTCACGGTCATTTCCATGCATTTCACGGTCATTCTTAACAATTACGTGTTGATTCACGGTCATTTCCACTAATTTCACGGTCAATTCCCTTCAATTCACGGTCATTTCCATGCATTTCACGGTCATTCCTAACTATTCCGTGTTGATTCATGGTCATTTCCACGCATTTCACGGTCAATTCCCTTCACTTCACGGTCATTTCCATGTATTTCACGGTCAATTCGCTTCATTTCACAGTCATTTCCATGCATTTCACGGCCATTCGAAACAATTCCGTGTTGATTCACGGTCATTTCCACGCATTTCACGATCAATTCCCTTCACTTCACGGTCATTTCCACGCATTTCACGGTCAATTCGCTTCAATTCACGGACATTCGAAACAATTCCGTGTTGATTCACGGTCAATTCCCTTCACTTCACGGTCATTTCCATGCATTTCACGGTCAATTCGCCTCAATTCACAATCATTTTCATGCATTTCACGAACAATCGAAACAATTCCGTGTTGATTCACGGTCATTTTCACGCATTTTATGGTCAATTCCCTTCACTTCACAGTCATTTCCATGCATTTCACGATCAATTCGCTTCAATTCACGATCATTTTCATGCATTTCACGGACATTCGAAACAATTCCGTGTTGATTCACGGTCATTTCCACGCATTTCACGGTCAATTCCCTTCACTTCACTGTCATTTCTATGCATTTCACGGTCAATTCGCTTCAATTCACGATCATTTCCATGCATTTCACAGACAATCGAAACAATTCCGTGTTGATTCACGGTCATTTCCACGCATTTCACGGTCAATTCCCTTCACTTCACGGTCATTTCCATGCATTTCACGATCAATCGAAACAATTCCGTGTTGATTCACGGTCATTTCCACGCATTTCACGGTCAATTCCCTTCACTTCACGGTCATTTCCATGCATTTCACGGTCAATTCGCTTCCATTCACAATCATTTCCATGCATTTCACGGACAATCGAAACAATTCCGTGTTGATTCATGTTCATTTCTACGCATTTCACGGTCAATTCCCTTCACTTCACGGTCATTTCCATGCATTTCACAGTCAATCGAAACAATTCCGTGTTGATTCACGGTCATTTCCACGCATTTCACAGTCAATTCCCTTCACTTCACGGTCATTTCCACGCATTTCACGGTCAATTCGCTTCAATTCACGATCATTTCCATGCATTTCACGATCAATCAAAACAATTCCGTGTTGATTCACAGTCATTTCCACGCATTTCACGGTCAATTCCCTTCACTTCACGGTCATTTCCATGCATTTCACGGTCAATTCGCTTCAATTCACGATCATTTCCATGCATTTCATGGTCAATCGAAACAATTCCGTGTTGATTCACGATCATTTCCACGCATTTCACAGTCAATTCCCTTCACTTCACGGTCATTTCCATGCATTTCACGGTCAATCGAAACAATTCCGTGTTGATTCACGATCATTTCCACGCATTTCACGGTCAATTCCCTTCACTTCACGGTCATTTCCATGCATTTCACGGTCAATTCGCTTAAATTCACGATCATTTCCATGCATTTCACGGTCAATCGAAACAATTCCGTGTTGATTACGGTCATTTCCACGCATTTCATGGTCAATTCCCTTCACTTCACGGTCATTTCCATGCATTTCACGGTCAATTCGCTTCAATTCACGATCATTTCGATGCATTTCACTGTCAATCGAAACAATTCCATGTTGATTCATTGTCATTTCCACGCATTTCACAGTCAATTCCCTTCACTTCACGGTCATTTCTATGCATTTCACGGTCAATCGAAACAATTCCGTGTTGACGCGAAATCGGCGGAATGGACCGTGAAGTGAAGCGAATTGACCGTGAAATGCGTGGAAATGACCGTGAAGCGAAGGGAATTGACCGTGAAATGCCTGGAAATGACCGTGAATCAACATGGAATTGAGGGGAATGACTGTGAAATGCATGGAAATTACCATGAAGTGAAGGGAAGTGACCATGAAATGCATGGAAATGACCGTGAATTGAAGCGAATTGACCGTGAACTGAATGTCTTTTATTCAATTTGAATCATAGTGGTAAGAAATTCACAATTTCAAAGACCGCATCATATGTATTACATTCAAAGTCGTATTATAAAAAATGTATAACATTCATCACAGTCATATTACAAAAAAAGTATAACATTTACAATCGTATTACAAAAAATGTATAACATTCACAATCACATTACATAAAATGCACAAAAATTTACATTATTCCGGATGTATTGAAAACAACTCCGACGATTATGGCCTATTTGTTTGCAACGTCCACATTTTTTGGTTGTTCGCTCCTCTCCACAGGAAAGGATCCGTGCTTTCTTCGGTCTTCCAGCTGCCCCCTCTGTAGCGGTGGCTTCATACTTGCACACAATTCCTTGAATGCTAATGAAATTTCCCACTGGCTCTTGTCTCGTATAGGGTACACGGAATCTTCATACGTGATCTGGTAATTCCTCGACGTGTACAACGGAGAGCAGTATGAATAATGAGGAACGTTGTAGTTTATACATGTTGAAAGAACATGAAAACAAGGCAATCCCAGTACTTCAAACTTGCGGCATGTACATGAAAGCTCATTGAGCTTGACAGTGTCATTGTACTCTCCCATAATATAGTATTCATCCCGATAAATTGCATGGCAACGAACATCTCGTGCGTTTGGTATGAGATCCTTTAATTGTTTCTCGGCCCACGGTGACAAGGGTCCAACGAATGATGATGTTGATTCTCTTCGCTTATAGAACATCTCTTGAATTTTTAATCTGATCGTCTCTATCAGCATAGTCACAGGATATTCTCGTGCTTCTTTGAATAGAGCATTAACATACTCAGTTATGTTTGTAGTGACTAAATTGAATCTTTTTCCTGGAAAGTGCGATGATGCCCACTTTTCATACCCTATTTTCCTCAACCATGCATGTACCGGGGGATTGGCAAGTTCGATATCATGCATTAGCTTTTCGAACTCAGCCCTCTTACAAGTCTTTACAGCTTTCCAGTAGTATATTTCTAACGACTTGTCTTTAAACGTGTCCACCAAGTTTCGGTATATGTGGTAGGCGCAGTAGCCATGGATTGCTACTTAGAAGACCTAGAGAACTTCTTTCATTAGACCTTTATGCCGGTCTGATATGATCATAAGACCAGGTAGATCGCCTAACGAATGACTGAGGTAGGTAAGAAACTAGTTCCAACTGTTGTTGTTCTCCGATTCTCCGATACCAAAAGCGACTGGAAAGATATAATTGTCGCTATCCAAAGCCGTAGCGACGAACAGAACACCCTTGTACTTACCTTTTAGATGCGTCCCATCAACAGCCAAGACTCTTCACAGACATGTTCGAAAACTTCTGACGCACTGTCCGAGCGCAACAAAACATCTCTCAAATCTCCCAGTTTGTTGATCTGCAAGCAGGGCGGTCAATGTCCCCGAGTTCACCATCCTCAACTCATGCAAGTACATTGGGAGTTCTTTGTAAGAGTCTTCATGAGACCCCATCACGCGATTGATTGCAATTTCTTTTGCGCGGCATGCCTTCTTATAGCTAATAAGAATGTTATACTTTTCTTGCATTGCCAATATAATGTCCTTCGGCCTTAATCCCAGCCGTTGCTCAATGCGATTGACAGCCAGTTCACTGGCTAGCTTACTACTTGCTTGCCGATAATCACTCTTCATGTATGACATTTCACATGTATGTGTGGATGTGTAAGTCTTAATCTTGAAAATCCCCGCATCATTCACCCTAGATGCATGTGCCCTCCAATCACACTTATCTTCCATGCATGCCACGGTAAATTTCTTGGATGTCGAATACAGGACCTTGTATTAAAAGTTGTTGCGAATTGCAAATTGGCTCAACACATACTTACATCGGCTCTTGTCTTTAAACGTTTGGCCAATGGTTATATCAATCAGGTTATCAAGTGAATGTGAATACAATGACAAGTCTGCATTGGTGAAACCAGCATCCTCGAAAGGGACAATGGGAAGGCCGGTAGTGAAGTCCGATGTTCGAGCCTGCTCGGGTAATGGAATGTCGCTTCCACTTACGTTGATGGTGTTGGATGTTGAGGCCAAATCTACTCTTGTAAATGAAGGTGGTGTCGTATATTCACTTATGAGATTCATGTCCACCAACGCCCTCACTTGACTTGTAATGAAGTTTGATGTCTGAGCCGGATCTGGTACTGGGGTGTTGCTTACAGGAACATGTGAAGGTGATGCCTTTACTTCAACTTTTAAGATATGTTCCTCACCCAACCATCCTACTGCTGGAGCGTCATGTTCGAAACCGCTGAAAGCCACCGGGTCTTCGAGTATTGCCTCGTTAACACACTCCATTGTCTCGATGAATAAAGGGATGTACTGATCCGAATGCTTCAACTGTGCTGCCAACAACATTCTCACATCTTCATCATCTTCAATTACAATCGGAGGGACTAATTCATTTGTGCAGGGGAACAATGCTTTCAACCTAATATCATAATCCTCAGGTCTACTCTTCGCAATCTTGTACATTTTCAATAGAAGCTCAACATATGTAGTGTCAATGCTCACAATAGTAGTTTTCGAGTATCCGCCCTTGTACGTGTATCGATTGTTTTCGCTTACTAACTCCCCACCATATGAGCATAGGATCATTATCGAAGCCATTTTCTGAAAACAAACACAATAATATAACTCGTTTAGTATTCACATGTATAAGGTGGATTTGACCAGGTAGTAGGAAATACACCGTTGTACTAGCTCGAATATGACTGACTAATCGGTTAAATTTTCTAAATGAAGGGAATTGACCGTGAAATGCATGGAATTGACCGTGAAGTGAAGGGAATTGACCGTGAAGTGCATGGAAATGACCGTGAAGCAAATGAAATTGACCATGAAATGCATGGAATTGACCGTGAAGTGCATGGAATTGACCGTGAAGTGAAGGGGAATCCATGGAATTAACCGTGAAATGCATGGAATTGACCGTGAAATGCACTGCATTGACCGTGAAATGTACTGCATTGACCGTGAAATGAAGGGAATTGACTGTGAAATGCACTCAATTAACCGTGAAGTGAAGGGAATTGACCGTGACATGCATTGAATTGACCGTGAAGTGAAGGGAATTGACCACGAAATGCATGGAATTGACCGTGAAGTGAAGGGGAATCGGTGGAATTAACCGTGAAATGAATGGAATTGACCGTGAAGTAAAGGGAATTTATCGTTAAATGCATTGAATTGATCGTAAAGTTAAGGGGACTCGCATGGAATTAACCGTGAAATGCATGGAATTGACCGTGAAGTGAAGCGAATTGACCGTGAAATGCATAAAATTGACCGTGAAATGAATGTCTTATTGACCGTGAAATTTGAATGTAGTGGTATGAAATTCCCAATTTCAAAGAAATCAACAAATGTATTCAATACATAACATTCACAGTCGTATTACAAAAGAGGCACTACATATTTGACGGCCGTATTACAAAAATGCACTACAATTTGAAGGTAAAATGCATGAACTTGACCAAGTAGTGCATGAACTTGACTGATCAATTCAGTAAATTGACCAGGAACTAAGGGCTTGTTTGATTTTCCAAAGAGAATGTAAATACCTGTAAATAGCCCATTATTACAATTTCACTTGTTTGAAAATAGCGGCGTATTCCTGCTTTGAAAAACGGGTCCAAAATGACTGACATCAATTTGTAGGCCACACCGTCATGTATATGACATATCCGCATCGTCCATCCGTTTTACCGTAATATTTTGAGGCATTACCTAAAAAATGAGAAAAATCCAACATCCAAGTGGCCCACACCAAAGTAAACAGTGGCTCTAAGAAGTTTTTAAAGGTAAGTGTTTGATTACATTTTTACTATGGTGTGGTCCACTTGAACTTTGAATCTGCCACATTTTTGGGCTCATGCCCTAAATTCAGTTGTCATGATGGATGGACGGTGTGGATAATCCACCTACATCATGGTGGGCCCCACTTATATTTGGCAGTCTCCTCGAAGGTAAATTACCCGGGAAATAATTATTGCCCATTTCCACTGCATTTACATTTACCTGAGAAAATCAAAGGTGCGCTCAATGAAATTGACTCCGAATTTTCGTCAAATTGACCGCGAACTTTTTGAAGTTTATTGGATAACCACGTAAAACTGACTTAGCAATGCATGAAATTGACAAGTGAAATTGACCACAAACTTCTAGATAATTTGTTAAGAATTTAAACATCCTTACCTTGTCCTGTTGCCGTATCAGTGAAATCCTGTTCTAGAATAATAATAAAAGTACGTTGACGTGAAACACGTTCTTCGGAGACAAGTCTTCAAGATCTCACATTTATCGGTGCATCCACGTCCTCTCCGAAAAAAGAAAATAAAAAAAAACCGTTCACCTTGAGTAATGGATGATGGAAGATGTAATGTGATAGTCAAATGAGGATTATATAGAGATTCCATGGAGATTTTGCGAAGAAAATAGGTGAAAAATAAGTACTAGGATGGCGGGGAGAGTTCGGACGTGTATTTGTGTGTAAGGGAATATATGTGGTGATATTTTTAGAGCAGGGGCATTTTCGTCATGTGCAGAAGCGTCCGTACCACAAAGACTTATTTTTGGAAGCTTAAAAAGAAGTGGGCTTAAAATGGCTGGTGGGCCTTATATGGGTCGTTCAGTTGGAAATTTCTCGGTGGCTGAGAGAGTAGCCAATCCGTTTCCCATCATGTGTATCAACTGCTCTTCTGAGGCATGGTTCCTCTCCAAAGCCGTTCTTTTAATCGCATGTGACTGACACGTGGACGTAGCACGGTGACACACGTGACAGGTCTATGTTCGGATGGTGGGTACAATGTTATTTTGTTACAACATAACCAGTTGTGTTGGCTCGTCTTATCGCACAGATAGCATTTACGGATGACAATCTAGGCCGTCAAATCATGGTAACCAGTGTATTATGCTCATTAGTCGGCCGTCTGATTTCCATCATAGAATCTGGACCGCTAAAATATTTTTCTTTTTGGTACATCCATTTTTTTACCATCAATTGGACGGCTAGGATGATCCCAATTGTTTCTTTTACGTCTTGATGCTGATGGGCCATCAATTGGACGGTTACCACGACATGTACAATAACTGTGCGATAGGTGGGACCCACAGTGATGTTAAGACATGAGCCGGAAAATGGGAAACGGACTGGCTACTCCCCCTGCCACTAGCCCGGTGGCTGATGGTCGGTGCTCTGTGGGCCCCAACATGATGTATGTGTTTCATCCATTCTTTTTATCGATTTTTAAAGATCATTTTAGGGTTAAATTCCAAAAATTAAAGGGATATAAATTTCATGTGGACCACACCACAGGAAAACAATACTGATTGGATATCCACCATTAAAATCCTCCAAAGGCCCACCGTACTGTTTATTTGACATCCATCTGTTGATTAGGTCATACAGGACCAGATGAAGGGAAAAAACAAAGATCAGCTTGATCTAAAACTTTTATGGCCCCTAAAAGGTTTTTAATGGTCGACGCTCATTCAACACTGTTTCTTGTAATGTGGTCCACTTGAGATTGGAAAATATCTCATTTTTGGTCTCATGCTATAAAATGATCTGGAACGATAGATGGACGGCATGGATGAAACACATACATCATGGCGGGGCCCACAAAGCATCGACCACCAGCCATTGGCTGGTGGCAGGGCCAATCCGTTTCCCGGAAAATTAGGCAGACCCAAAAGTAAAGTGGGCCACACAACAGGAATAGGTGGGGAGCCAAATGCCTACAATCGAAACCATCTCAGGGCCCACAGTGATGTTTATATGTCATCCAAACCGTTCATAAGGTCATTGCCACTGTGATTAACTGAAAACATGGAAATATTAGCCTGATCCGAAACCTCTATGGCCCACACGAATGTTTCTGTTTCATGTGGAGTGGCCCACTTGAGTTTTGGATCTGCCTCATTTTTTGGGTCATGTCCTTAGTGGATTTCTCACAAACATCACGGTGGGCCCCACCTATCTTCCGCACAAGCTGGAGCTGTGTGGGGCCCACTTTTCACTGGATTCGCCCACGCACACATCACGAAATACAAGTTGATACGTAGCTCGGCTGGGCCACAATCATGGGAAAAATGTGGGGTACTGAGATAAGGTGCGCCTACCGTGGAAACTTCCAGATGGAATGTTGGTACGCCGTGTTGTGTACACGTCATCCAACCCATTCATCAGGTGGGTCCCACCAGGATGTAGGGACAAAATGAAATTCAAGCCATTCCAAAATTAATGTGGACCATTACAAGTGAATATAAAGCTTTTTAGGCGTGAATGTGCATTGCTCGATCGCTGCAGAGGTGTCCCACGTGAGTTTTTGATAGGGATGAATTTTGTGATGGACGGTGCCCATAAGATGCACAAGATTCACAGTTTGGATTCCACACATCACGGGTGGGCCCCTCACAGCTCGAACGTATGGTCATCAAAATGCATGTGATCGTGCATCCATTTCTGGTACACGTACCGGCACCTGTTGCCGGTATCGGCCCGGTTGTTTGGGCAACTCCTAAACTGTGGAGCCCGTTTGATGGACGTACCAGATCTCTCCCATTGGCATGAACGGATGGAGCAAGATTGAAATAGCCTATGAATCTGGCCATTAATCCCAGGAGACACCTTTGAACAGCTCGACTCATTCGCCTTCTCACATGTGGCAATCGCGTACGGTGTGCAGACCATCCAAATAGTGGGCCACATGGTTGATAGAGAATACCTCTTAAATCACACTGATCAAGCAATCCAAACCATCCAATCGATGGCTCTCTCATAGATAGTTCCAAGTAAAATAGCGAAGGGGTCCAAACACATCAAACGACCACAACCATTTAGGTCAGCGAGAATTCTCAACCCAAGTTCCTGTACCTCAACCTTTAACCCAACCCAGGGTTAGGAATTCTCAACCCAAGCCCAACCAAAGCGGGCTCGATCGGGCTGATACATGCTGATATTTTCGTTATTATATTAGTCTATTATATTTTCAATACATGTCTTTTTTTTTCTACCTATAATTTTATTAATTATATATGTAATTATTTATCATAAAGAACTTCACTTTCTTAAAACAAACAAGTTAAAATTAAAACTACGCCTAGCACACAATCTATTTGAGAGAGACAAATCCGGTGTATCTTATTAACTTGAGTAATTGGAAATGACGTGGGCCAATGAAACCCTACGGCATTGGAATTTCTCATGCCTACGAAACCCGACGGCATTGGAATTTCTCGTGCCTTCAACATAGAAGATCTGCACTCAATTATAATTTATACATCAATCGGGTCGAGTTCAGTCGAGCAACCGAAGACCTCAATTTGAGCCCGACCCAAGTTTTATCGGGCTTATGTTTGTATAGCCCAAGGCCGAGACTGAAGCCAATATATCCTACCTGAGCCCAACCCAATGTTGGGTCGGTCACTGTCTGCGAGTTGAACCCGCCCAACTTTCAGCCCTAATACTACCCAAATCACACTGATCAAGCAATCCCAATCATCCAATTGATAGCTATCAAATGAATGGTTAGAAGTAAAAAAGGAGTAGCCTGAATTCCAAGGGCAAAACCAGACGGCCGCTAGCAATTTCAGCTCCATCCACCACGGGGGTGTTGAACGATCATTGCAGCCTAGTCAAGGTGTGAAAGGAGGTAAGCGTTAGAGAACAATCCACCGTTGATATAGCCACAAGAATCATTTCACCCGAAGGTGGGCCTGGGAAGGGCCACAAATCAGCCCACATGCATGGCCCTGGCCCTAGCATGGATGGTCTGATCTGTTCCCATTAAACCGACGGTGGAAAAAAGTTTTAAGGGCCAAAGATGCAGTGAGATAAAAGTAACGGATAAGATTGTCTCATGGGTTTTATTTTTAAAATCTAAGCCATTCGTCCTGGTGCCAGTACATGAGTGGACCCATTGTACTTTGCATTTACCCATTCCAACAATCCAAAAATTGTCAGGCATTTAGTGATCCAAACAGTTGGATTTTTAATACAACAGTTACATTAAGAATCCAACGATTTGAAACGTCTGTATTAATGAGCCAAACTGTCAGAAAAGTTTTTACATTGTTCTGATCTTTGATGGCCTCGTGTGCAACAATCCATTTCCTCATTTATAAAAAGGTTAACCCCTTCAGGCCCAAAGCATCAAAAAATCTAGAAACAGTGATCTCTTCTATAAGAAAAATAATAACACATCTTTATTTTCTTTTTAAGTTAAGCTTATAAAAATACTAAGTTCTCAAACTCACTGAATTATTGAGTCCAAAAATTCCCTAAGTCTATCAGAAATAGTGATTGCGTTAATCGAGTTCCTAAGATGGTCCCTTCGTAATTGTTGCACACAGGACCAAGCAAGGCTTGTCGTATCCTTTAAGCAATTCGCTAGCATCCGGTCGCTTTTCGTTTATATATATATATATATATATATATATATATATTGTCGTATCCTTTAAGCAATTCGCTAGCATCCGGTCGCTTTTCGTTTATATATATATATATATATATATATATATATATATATATATATATATATATATATATTGGTTTTTGTGGTTACAGGTACTGCTGCTATTCTTATGTTCCTCCTTCTGTGTCCAAAAATAAAATAAAATATTGTGTTTCATTCGGAAACGGAACTAGTGACTAGCCAGTGACTAGCCAATGGTCGGTGCTTTATGGCCCCATAATGATGTATGTGTTTCATCCATGCCGTCCATCTATTTTTTATAGATAATTTTATGGAATGAAACTAAAAACGAGTCGCTTAGATCATGCAGATACGGTGGCCCACCAGCTGATCAAAGATGCTCTGTTGTATGTGTTTTATCCATACCATCCATCCCTTTTGCCCGATCATGCCAACCATGATGTATGTGTTTTATCCATACCATCCATCCATTTTGCCCGATCATGCAAACCATGATGTATGTGTTTTATCCATCCCATCCATCTGTTTCGCCCGATCATTTCAGGGCAAGATCCCTAAAATAATGAGGCAGATCTGAAGCTCAAGTGGACCACACCACAGGAAATAGTGGGGATAAGAAGACCCACTACTGAAACCTTCGTAGGGCCCACCATAATGTTTATTTGCCATCGAACCTGTTCATGACGTCACACAAACCCAGGTAAAGGGAAAGCACAAATATCAACTTGATCCAAAACTTGTGAGCCCCAATAAGTTTTCAACGGCAGGCATTTGATCCCCTCCATTTTCCTGTGGTGTGGTCCACTTGCTTTGGACCTGCCTCATATTTGGACTCATGCTCTGAAATGAACTGGCTTGCAAAATGGACGGAGTAGATTGATGATCAAAACCAGCAATCAGCAAGGGCTCACAGAAATCAGCATCATGAGCTCGTATTGCCTTGTTGCAGCCACAAGGACCCACAAAACTGATTGGATTGATGATCAAAACCGTCCATGTTGTAGAATCTATGCCACAATGCACGCTATGACCATCACTCTCTAGATGAATTTAAAGGGACTAAAATAAAATCCCAAATTGATAGATTGGGGTGAGCTTATCCATGCGGTTATACACCTTAATGGGTGTTAACCTTACTGTGTGGGGCCCATCTGGATGATTGTTTTGTATATCCACCATCCATCCATTTGTTCAGCTCATTTTAGGTCGTTATCCCAAAAATTAAGCAGATCAAAATCTCACACCACTAGAAAAGGAGGTGAATTTCTATTAAAAACTTTTTGCAGGCCACAAGTTCTTTCTGGTTGACATTATCAATGGGTTGGATGGCAAATCTGCTTAAGGTGGGCCCTCAGAAGTTTTTAATGATGGGGGGCATTAAATCAGGACAATGTATTCTGTAACGGTGGTAGCGGTTAACGGTGGTTGCGGTGGCCATAACAGCCACCACCGCTACCTTTACGATACAGGTTGTAACGGACATTACTCACTTTTTTTATTGAAAAAAATATATAAACAATAAAAAACCCGAAGAACTTGTATGGGCCCCATCATGGACTCATTATGGGGCCATTACAAGGGGGGGTTACAGCCTTTACAACCCCTAAAAACCCCGTAACGTGTAACAGTTGCCATCGTTACCACACGCCACGAGTCCGTAGAGAATCCAGACTCTTCCACATATATCCCTTTTCATTTCAAGAGTTTCTGCATTACCAAACACCTCTCAAGGAATTCCGCTTGGATAACTAAAATAGACATGTTTCCTACTTCCAACGCCGTAATTATGTTTCTCTTTGTAGAACATATCTCTCACTTCTGTAATCCCCATATAGCATCCATGAGTTATGCATAAACAAGCATGCAATACACTACAAAATATGGTAGTTTTATCAATCCATCCTCAAATGCATATCTAAATAGGGCTGCCCGGAAATAAAAAGGAGAAAAGAAAAGCCTTAGAAAAGAGAAAAAGACTCGCTTCCAAAGTGTCACAACAACTTCATCAGTCCAAGCCTCTACAGAGTGCCCATCACGCCGAAAGGGGTTTTGATGCCTAGATCAGGAGCTTCTCGATGGCGTCCTGCATTTCATTTTTAAAAAAAAAGAGAGAGAGAGAATACGGGACACAGTCAAATGGGAAAAGATGGGTATTTAAAGTATAGAGAAAGGATTTGGTGCTAACGGTTTAATATCTAGAGAAAGGCTTTGATCATGGTTTTTTGACTTGGCAACTCACCCCGGTGCTAACGGTTTATATCTAGAGAAAGGCTTTGATCATGGTTTTTTGACTTGGCAACTCACCCCAACTCACCCAAGTCAGTGGGATTGATTTGTGGTACTGAGTCGAGACGGATGAGTCAGCAATCCATGACTTTGGTACTCTGGCAGAGTGGATGGATGATATGCATGCACTAAGGAGGCTCTCTAAACCCACTCACATATGCAATAGAGCTCATGTACACACCACAAATGCCATGCTGGCACAATAGGTTCGAGATCCAATCCATACATCAGAATTGATGCACTAGACCAAGAATCAGGTTGATATACTGGCCAGGTGGGCTATGGTTTGCAAAACAAATCTATAGCTCTGAAAACATTGCTGAAGTTTCTAATACATCCACCTGTTTACAACATTCCAGCCTACATGCTGAGTGGACCAGATTTATTTTTGGGAACATGTACAAGGTCAGACCAACCTGATAGATGGATTGAATCTCGCACCCGTGTGCAATGCCGGCACATGTATGGAATGTACATGTGCTTTATTGTGCATACGTGTGCACTTAGAAAAGCTCAGCGCTTAGAACTTAAGGCATACTAGTAATTCAAATTAACTGACTATTGGATTGGTGGACAATTATCGGACGGTAAAAGATGAAAAATATCTGATGGCCGTATTTCATCAAACAAGTGTCCACAAATCAGAGATTAGCATCGTTCAACTAATCTGATTTCATGACTTAGTTCCACGATTTAGTCATTTAATTTCAGTTAATGTATGCAACGTGTACAATTTCTAAGTGCCTGCATATCAAGCATTATATGCTGACAGTGTAACATAAACTCTTATATCTAAAGGCCCATTTGGATGGTGGCAAACAGCCATATGATCAAATAGGACAGAGCGTCTAATAACTCCCATGCCCATTCCATAGGAGATCCTAACTGCTGATTTGTCGGGCCTTACTGTTGATGGACCAAACCCAAACTGAAAATTCTTGAATGGTCCAGGTTTCTGGTTGGAGGAATTTCATCCATTGAATGTCAACTGTCGGCAATGCTTTTTTTTCCTAGCCATCCACTTCAAATCATCCAATTGGCAGTTATGAACATCAACCAATGAGATTGTGGCATGTGGCCCACCCCACATGAGCAGTCTGGATTCATACATGTGCAAAACATGGACTGCAATAGAGTGCTCCAGAACTTGGATAAAACTATAAGAGAGAGCATCGGATCTTCTTCCAGAAGCAAATACGCATAATAACAGAGATGAGATTTGAGAGGCTGGTACCTTTAGTTGCTGTATTTGGGATTTCAACTGGCTGCCTTCATTGCTCGTAACAGAACAAGCGATCACAGGCCTTGTGACCCCACATGCCCGCCCGAGAGCTTGCTTGGAAGGAACAAAGACATATGGCACATTCTGCAAAAATCAAATACATCAGTTGTTTTGCTCTCATGAATCGTAGACAAAGATGACAAGAACAACGACAACAACAAAACAAAAGGAGAAGATAGTTTCAAACTAGTTATATATTATCATACAGGCCAGTATTTGGACTTTCAGGGACAATATAGTAATGGATGCCAATACCTAGAAATGTTTCTTGACAGTGACTCAGCAACTTGGACTGACCCGTTTGGTCCTGAGTCAAGACAGGACTTGCCTCGGGGCTGAATCAGCAGAAATCGCCTGGGTTGAGGGTGACTCATGGTATTGAACCAGATCGGATGCTACTAAGTCTTAAAACCACATTGAAAATGCTCAAAAATGAGAAATCACGCATAACCTCATTCAAGAAAGGTTGATTGGTGAAGCCTCAACAAATGTATAGCTCGACAGGGCACAAGATTCCTTTGTCCAGGTTTCCTAGAGGCTAATTCTGAAGTTGATTGCTTGGCTAAGGAAGGGGCCAGTAGGGCTGGTTTATTGATCAGATGATGGTAGCCTTACTGTCCTGTTTGTGTTAGAAGTGTGCAGCCTCCCACTGCCTTTAAATTGTCTCTCTTTTTATTTTCAAGCCTCTCCTTTTGGTTTTTGCCTTGCTGTTGGTTGGGTTTCTTCATTTTGGATGTAGTTTAGCTGTTTTGCCTTTGGAATAAATATCTCTTTAATTGCCCATAAAAAAATGACTCGCAATTCTCTAATTTTTCACTATCATTTACTAAATAATATCCCTAAGCTACAAAACTCATTATCAATTGGACAACTTAAGAGTCTTTTTCTAGACATTATAGGCATTTCCATCCAAACAAAATGTCAGTGTTAGTTGAGTTGGGTTTGAGAAGAAATCAGTAGGAAGAATGGAAGGGAAGGTGTAGAACGAGAGAAAAGAGGAGAATGATGGTGGTTAGGGCAATGGGTTGTGTATATTCATCTAAACAACCCTCATATTATTTATACATATGTATATATGATGCTCCAGAAGAGCATACAAAACATATACAGAAATGCACTCACATAAACACACACAGTTCACAGTTACATATATATCTCAATACTCACCCTCAAGTTGGAGCATATCAATCATGCCCAACTTGTCCACTAGATGATGAAAGGGATCTCGAGCAAGGGATTTAGTGAACAGATCAACTAGCTGCTCCCCGGAACAAATGAATGGAGTTGAAGTTTCTTTAGCAACCACCTTTTCACAGATGAAGTGGCAGTCGATCTCAAAATGTTTGGTGCGCTCATGAAACACTAGATTGCTAGCAATATGAATAGTAGCTTGATTGTCACAGTACAAAGGAATCAGACCAGAAGAAGGATAACTAAGCTCTTGCAACGAGGTGCGAAGCCACATAAATTCACACGTCGCATGGGTCGTCATTGCTCTATATTCAACTTCTGTAGTAGACTGAGCAACCACAGACTAATTTTAACTCTTCCATGTGACAAGATTATCACCCACAAAGGTGCAATAGCCAAATGTAGATCAGTGATCATGAAGGCTACCGACATAGTCAGCATCATAATAACTAGAGAGATGAAGATGACCATGTCGCTGAAATCATAAGCCTCAACCACGAGCCAATTTACGATAATGAAGGATCCGATACACATAAAAAAGATGAGCCATACGAGGTGTATGTAAAAACCGATTGACAATGCCTACCGCAAACGAAAGATCAGGTCGTGTAATAGTCAAATAAATGAAGCGTCCAACTAGGCGACGATACATGCCAGGATCATATAAGAGTACGACATCATGCATGCATCTCAAATATCCAACAACTCCAATCAGGCAGGGATGAGATCGAAAGACAAGAGTTCGCCATCATCAAGACTAAGTTTCTGAGCAACATCCATAGGAGTGGCAACAGGTTGACACCCAAGCATGCCAGTCTCAAACGAGAGATCAAGAGCAAATTTTTGCTACCATAAAACAATTTTAGAGTTGGATCTAGCCACTTCAATACCAAGAAATGGCGAAGTGTACCCAAATATTTAATAGCAAATCGTGTTTGAAGAAAGGATTTAAGAGCACTAATGCCCTCGGCATCATCACCAGCTAAGACGATATCATCTACATAGACCGGTAAAACCATAATCCCCACAATATGGCGACAAATGAAGAGAGAGTGATCCGAATGGCTGCGAACAAAGCTGAAGTCTAATGGTGCTTAGTTGAACGTGTCAACCCAAGCCCGGAGTAATTGCTTAAGACCATATATAGCCTTCTTGAGGCAACAAACCTAATGTGAGCCACTAGTTGGGGAGAATCCTGGTGGCTAGTCCATATACATTTCCTCAGCAAGGTCACCATGAAGAAATGTGTTCTTCACATCTAGCTCAAATAACAGCTAAGATAGATTTGCAGCTAATGAGATGATCACACAAACCGAATTAAGCTTGGCCAAGGGAGGTCTCGAAATAGTGTACACCATAAGTTTGAGTGTAGCCCTTGGCGACTAATCCATCTTTATATCGGTCGATTGATCCTTCTGAAACACCCAACTATTTGCTTACCCTTAGGGCTCGATTGAGTGCTTGTAAATGGAAGTAAATGGGAAATGGATTTAGAGGTAAATGAATTGGGAGTAAATGGCTTACAAAGTTGGTGTTTGGACGGGAGTAAATGAAATGCATTTGAAATCAAAATATTTTTTTTTTAAAGATAACTTGAATTAGAAAGAAAGGAAGAACACAAAAGAAGGGGACTGCTGAGACGGCAGCCCCTTAAGACAGAAGAAAAGAAAGATCTACATAGGTCCCCTCCCTAAAGGACACCCATTCAGCAATGAAACATTTGACATTAGATGAAACTACATGGGAGGGCTTCGCTTCATTCTGAAAACATCTTTTGTTCCTTTCTAACCAAAGGGCCCACCAAACCGCCAGAATTCCTAATCGCCATATTCTGGATTTAGATTTGCCTATTCTGACCCCATGCCAGGCTTTAAGAAGCGTATCCACGTCCTTGGGAAATCAAAATATTCTATTTGGATGGGAGTGAATGGGAGGAATTGGAATGCATTTGAATTTTTCAATATATTCACAGGATTATATGTGATATCCTATCTTAGTGTACATATGCAATATTTAATAAAAGGGTTGTAATAAGCCCACTGAAATATATACTTTAGCCAAAAATTAGAAAATTTAGGGTCTCGGGTAGGCCACAAACTTGCCAACATTTTTTAACCAACCATTTAGATGGCCATCCTTGGACGATTTGGATCATTCTTTTGGTGTGATTTTAGTCATGTAGTCAATATTTGCTTTGTTTTGGAGTATCATTAGTGTGACACGTGTATGGTGAACATGTGCATAGCGGCACCTTTGTTTACATGTGTGACTCTCCAGGGGAGTTCAAAAAGGCATTTCACCCCCATGTACTTCCAAATTCTCTTAGGAATATCTTAGATTGGGTTTGACGACGACGACGACGATGTAACTCCGGCGTATAGAGTTCCTCTCTTTTTACCGGTATGTCTCTAGACGTAGATAAAGGTAAGGGGATAATCAGGGAGCAGATAGATTCCAACGGGGACAAGGAATGGGAGACAGCTACTAGAAGGAATAGGAACCGACAACCATTAACTGAGGGCCGACGCAAATACTCTTCTTTTCCGACCCTCTTTGTTAAAGGTTACCCCCATGGCTGGTTCCCTCTAAATCTGGAAAGGATTTTCGGCCGACCGGGAGCAGTTATGGATGTGGTTATGCCTAGGGATAAGGACACTGGTGCATACCGCCGTTTTGCTTTGGTTCATATGGGTAGTGAGGCGGAACTAGCTAGGGCGGTGTCCATGTTACATGGTGTTAGCTATGGCGGTAAGAAGCTGCTTGTTCAAAGAGCGCGCTACGGTCCTGAATCTCTCATTGCTTCATACATTCTCAAGCACGATACCCTTAACAAGTCTAAAGTGACGAAGCCTCTGACAGCAGTTCCGGCCAAGGAGAGTCGACCGGTTCCCCAATCCTTGGGTCGCTCCTTTCGAGATGCACTTCTTCAAGTCCCCAACAAAATGTCAGTGCCCCCTCAGCGTTCAGATGAACCAGAGATGGATCTGCCTACCTCCAATGGGTTCGAAAAGGATGAAGACCAGTCGGACTCCCCTATAGTCGTAGACCAGGGGATCTTCAACAAAAAATGAGCTGAGTTGGCTAAATCTGTAGTCCTCTTCACTGAAGAAGGTGCGTCCATTTCAGATGTTAGGTAATGGATTCGACGCTACACTGGACTCCAGCTTGGCTTATCCGATTTCATTCCTTTGGGCCACGACATTTTATGGGTAAGAGTCTATCCTGGCTTTAACCCGGATACCTTAACAATGGCGGACCATCTCTGTGCTGACGGCCCTATCAGCAGAGTCCTCCCGTGGGAAGATTTCTCCATGTTTGGTAAGGAGAACATTTAGATCCTCATTTGGGATATTCCCCTGGAGTACTGGTACGATGAGTTTCTCATTAAAGCTGCATCCCAAGTTGGCTTTCTTCTCGAGCTCGACCTTAAGACAAAACTCGGGACGGAGTTCGGTGTCATTCGTACTCGGGTAAGAAGAAAGAAAGGCCTCCCTTTCCCGTCTCATCTCCGTGTTAAGATCGATGATCAGATTATTCTTCTACCAATCCAGAAGGAATCTTCTACATCGGCTCAGCCCCGATGGGGAGATGTGTGGAGAGCCAAGGTTCCAACGAGGCAGCCAGTGTTGAATTTGCAGGAAGCTACGTGGGAAGGAGGTGCTCATTCCGCATACACCAGCGGACCACAGAACCAAAGGGGTGTCAGAGCTTTTGCAACACCTGTATACGTCGACAGTGTCCGGCCTCTTCAAACGACGCGTGGCAACCTCTCCTCAGCATCCGGGTCTCATCTCGTAGAGGAAATCTCTGTTGCAGGCGCTAATAGATCCGAGGCTACGCATATGGCGACGCGTATTCAGGACACGTCCTGCTTTTATCGGGAAGATGATCCGCTAGACTATCAAGTGGCCAGGGTGCAGACACGTGGCCTCCCTTGTCTACATCGGCCGCCTTCTATTACTGACGATGTCAGTGAAGCTACAGGATGTCGACGCGTGTCGTCAGAGCAGCTATTCGATGGATATAAAGTGCCAGGTTGGACGTCCAAACATCATCTCCAAGGTTGACGTCTCTCATTGACGTCGGGACAATTGAAACGGGTCCCTTCTCTTCGCGATATACCCTCTCTCCGTCTAAATGGGGCCCTTTAAAGCTATATGATCCTGTACCGCTCAATCCTAGCCCTTTGTTCGTCGCGCACCCGAGAAACCAACCCGACAGACCCGACCGCCTTTAACTCCCTATCTCTACCTCATTTCCCATTCCTGCTTCTCACGACCCCTCTCTCTCTCCAGGGCGATGATATCTCTTCTGAAGATATGACAGAAAATCTTCTCTCTAACTCTACCTCATCCATCCATTCGTCTCCCATCCATACCACCTCTGCTTCAACAGACTGGGCTGATCTGGGTCCCTTAACGTTGTTCCAAGAATAGACCTCTAAGGAGGTCATTGTCGCGAAACCTCTCCAAATGTGCTCAGATCTCCCTCATCAACACCAGGGTCAAAATTCCAACGCTTTGATAGAGGGGGAAAGTAGAGAAGAAATATATAAGGAGATCCACGAAAAGAAATGGATCAGAGATGCAGTTGGGAATGTGGGCAATTCGTTGGGCCTTTCTTTCGGCAACAGAGACGAAGACTATACTGGTCTCTTTCAGTACATTGAAAACAGGGGTAGACCCCTTCCTCCTCAGAAGCACCCAGCCAAACACGTTCCCCGTTCCACTAGTAATAGAGAGCTTCTCCGCCTCCAGTCTCCTCCGGCTACCGCGTCTACGTCTTCAGTCAGGTGTGGTAGGAAGGGTTCTCAGGGCAGCTCGGTGCCCCAATGATTGTCCTCTCCTGGAACGTTAGGGGATTGGGCTCCAGACAGAAGCGGAGCCTGATCAAAGGGTCTGTCAGGAGAAAGCATCCGGATGTTCTTTGCCTCCAGAAAACTAAAGTTCCGTCGTTTTCTAAGAAACTCCTGGACACGGTTTAGGGTGATCAAGACGCTGATTTTGTCTCCCTGGATGCTACGGGATCCTCTGGTGGTATCCTCATTGCTTAGAAATATTCCAAGTGGAACCTTCAACTTTCGCTTTCTGGGGCCTTCTCTAAAGCTGCCCTCATCCAAGATAAGTATTCTTCTTTCCGTTGTATTGTGATTTCAGTTTATGGCCCTACTGACGATTCCTTACAGTCTAATTTCTGGGAAGAACTGAATGTCATTAGACGGTCTTTCGCAGGGCCCTGTTGCTTTGTGGACGATTTTAATGTGGTTCGCTTTCCTCACGAGCACTCTCGACGTCGTCACTCTTCTACCGCCATGCAGTCTTTCAATGACTGGATTCAAGCCCAGGAATTGGTTGATCTCCCCCTCTCTGGCGCGAAATTCGCCTGGTCAAACGGCTGCAGATCCCAGATTCAATCGAGACTCAACAGATTCCTTGTTTCCTCTGACTGGATCGACGAGTTCCCGACTTTGTATCAAACGGTTCTCCCTAGAACGTCCTCGGACCACTGGCCTATCCTTCTCTCAGTCATAGACGTTGATTGGGGCCCTTCAGATTCAACCCAGCCTGGCTCAACATCAATGGTTTTCACCAGAAAATTGTGGAATGGTGGTCCTCCTTCCCTTCAGACGGTTACGCTAGCTACAGTTTCATGAATAAGTTCGCATGCTTAAGGAAAATCTAAAGGTTTGGAAGAAAGAGGTGCTTCAGAAGCGAGAAAGCGAAATAGAGGCTCTATTTGCTGAGCTTCATCTGATCGACTCTGGGTTGGAAGGCAACGATCCCTCCCTGGAGATGTTATCCAGGCGTATCCAAATTATTCAGTCCATCTCCTCTAGATCCCTCGAAGACGAGCTCTCTTGGAAAATCAAATCGCGTTTCAAATGGATTTTGGAGGGAGACAAGAACACTAAATATTTCCACAGCATTGCTAACATGAGGGCTCGGGCTAAAGCAATTCACAGTATTTCAGTGGATGGGAGACAGGTTGACGATAAGGATGAGATCTCAGAAGCTGTTGTCCTCCATTTTCACTCCCTCCTATCTTCTGAAGGTTGGTCCAAGCCTCGTCTGGATGGTATCCCCTTCCGCTCGCTTCTCAGTTTGGAGGCCGAGCGATTGGAGACTCCCTTGGCGGTTGAAGAAGTGAAAGCGGCTATTGTTTCGATGGGTGGAGAGAAATCCCTGGGTCCTGAAGGGTTCCCCATGTGCTTCTTCCACGCCTTCTGGGACATTGTCCGCCCGAATATCATGAACTTTCTCAATGAATTCCACGCCAGGGGCAAGCTCTCTAAAGGAATCGGTGCATCGTTTATCGTCCTAGTTCCCAAAGTCCTGGGGCTTCTTCTTTCTCCGACTTTAGGCCTATAATATAAGCCTCATTGGCAGCCCCTATAAAATTCTGGCTAAAATCTTATCCCTACACCTTGCTTCTGTGATGGATTGACTGATATCCAAGTATCAAAAAACCTTTATCAAAGGCAGGCAGATCATAGATGGAGCGCTAATAGCTAACAAAGTCCTTCATACCTATCATAGGGCTAGGATCAAATCTGTTTTTTGCAAACTAGACATTGAGAAGGCCTACAATCACGTGGACTGGGATTTCCTTCATTATATGCTTCTCTGGATGGGTTTTGGTCAGAAATGGAGGACATGGATGAAGGCGTGCGTTGAATCGCCTCACTTCTCCATCCTGCTGAACGGAACTCCAAAAGGCTTCTTCCCCAGCTCGAGAGGTCTTCATCAGGGTGATCTCTCTCCCTCCTTTTCCTCATGGTTGCAGAGGCCTTATCTCAAATACTGCTTAAGGGCCAAGAGGCGGGTCTGTTCAAGGGCATATCGATGTCAGGGGTTGCTTTGCCGATTTCCCATATTCAATTCGCGAACGATACGTTGATTACCTGCGAAGCGGAATCTAAAACCATTGAAGACCTTCACACTACTTTCAGATGTTTTGAGGCAGTTTCTGGTTTACGTATAAACATGGCTAAGTCCAAGGTTTTTGGAATCAATGTTTCAGAGTTGGAGCTAAACTCCTTTGCCTTAATCTTAGGCTGCTCTACCGCATCCTTCCCGACATTCTTCGTCGGCCTCCCCTTAGCTATGGGCTCTCCTCCGATTTTGATGTGGGACAAGGTGGTTGAGAAATTTCAAAAGACTCTGGCCAGATGGAAATGTAGATTACTGTCTATGGGGGGTAGACTCACTCTTATTAAAGCCGCTTTGTCTAACATCCCCATATATTTCATGTCCTTATTTCCCTGCCCGTCTGTTGTCTTGGGTCAGATCGACAAGCTGAGGAGGGATTTCTTGTGGAGCGGTAAGGAAAACCAGAAGAAATTCCACCTCCTTGATTGGGAAGAGGTCTACAAGCATTTTAGCGATGGAGGTGCTAGCATTAAAAACTTGAAAGTGATGAACAAGGCCCTCCTGGGCAAATGGACGTGGAGACTCAGTTCGGAACCTCATGCTCTGTGGAATATGATCATCAAAGGGAAATATGGGTTGTCCTCGGGAGGCTGGTGGACTAAGGACTCCTCCGCCTACAGAGCATCTCGCATTTGGAAAGGAATCATACGCTGCAAGAAACCGGTGATTGAGAATGTTGTTTTTCAGTTGAGAAATGGGTCATCTATTCGGTTTTGGGAGGACCGATGGCTCAGGGATAGATGCTTAAAGGATAGCTTCCCTGCCATTTATTACCTTGCAGTTAAGAAAGACAGCCCTGTCGACCACTTTTTCACTTATTCGGAATCGGATGTGATTTGGGACATTACCTGTCAAAGACATCTTCACGATTGGGAGGTCCCTCTCATTGTTGATCTTTACCTCTGCTTATCCACGGTTTCTCCTTCCCAAACCGAGCCTGATAAAATCCTCTGGTCCAAAGATAAAACCTTCCAGTTTTCGATGAAATCCCTATATAATGCCCTCATCCCCTCATCCCCTCCCTTCATCTCTTCGTTTATCTGGAAATATCATCCCCCCCAAAATTCATTTGCTTTGCTTGGCTTGCTTCTAGGAACTGGATCCTCACTGTAGACAATCTTATGAAAAAAGATATGCGGCTCACCAATATATGTCTCTGTTGCATGGCCAGCGATGAATCTGTAGACCACCTGCTTGTACACTGCCCGTTTGTCTCTTAGATTCGCCAGGACTTCCTCTCTCGATTTGGTGTGGTCGGTTGCGTGCCAGCGTCTGCCTCCTCTTTTCTCACTTATAGGCCCAGTTTCAAGCTGGGTAAAATCACTTCTAAGGTTTTGAAAATGGCTATTATGGCTATCTGGTGGGCAATTTGGAAGGAGAGGAACAATAGGCATTTTAACAACGTGCAAGCTTCAGCTGATGAAGTGGGATCGAGAGCAAAGCATCTTCTCATTGAATGGGGCTCTAATGTTCCTCTCCTTAGAGATTTTAATTTTCTTCTCCTAGGCTTGTAATTTTCTTTTTGCCGGTGCTTTGGCTCTGCTATCTCAGGAGGCCCTTTGTATCCTTTCCCTTTTTTTCTAATATATCTCTCGTTGCTTTAAAAAAATAATAATAAATAAATAAATAATAAAATAAAAAATAAAAAATAAAAAATAAAAAAATAAAAAATTCTCTTGTAGAGGATTTCATTTACATGCACATTTACTCCCATTTCATTTCATTTACATGCATTTACTTCAATCCAAACACACCTCAAAATATCATTTACCTCCTTTTACTCCCGATTCCACCCATTTACCTCCATTTACTCCCATCCAAACGGTCCATTAGGTAAGGGAACTAGCTCCCATGATGGGGACATCGCATTACAAATGTCATTACGCATATCAGAGGGTCCAAGCCCCAGTATCCCTATGGCTAGGCGAGTAATTGTTAGAGTCACGATGAGGAGCTGAAGACCCCACATAGCATGTGGGTTGCTTGGAGGATGTTTACATATCATTGGATAACGAGGACTTCACGATTGGACCGTTGGATGCGACTTGATCGTGGCCCGTTGTGATCATTGACATCTTCAAAATTCATCGGATAGTTTTAGTTTCTTAGAATTGTAGTGATTTTTGTTTTGAGCACTTAGTTTACTTTTTGAGATTTTATTTACATGTTTTATTGGTTTCAATGCATACACCATGTATACCATATGGCTTTATATATGAACTCATATTGCAATTTATATATGAAATGATGAATGCTATTGTTATAGACCCCACATGGTTAGTGTTATATTATAACCAAATAAAGGATAAATCTCTAACTGTAAATACAAATTTGCATTAACTTAATTAATAGAAAGAATAAAGAGCACTAATTCAAGTAGCTTTTTCTCAGGCCTATCATAGGCTTTCTCAAGTCAATAAAGACCATCTGGATATCCTTTCTCCTTCTTCCTACATTTCTCTATCATTTGTCTAAATAGGAAAATAGCTTCAATGGTAGGCCTCCCTAGCATGGAACCAAACTGATTTTTTTATGTGTTCGTCTCATATCTTAGTCTTTGTTCAATCACTCTTTTCCAAAGTTTCGGAGTATGGCTCATAAGTTTTAAACATCCGATAGTGTAGCTTTGTACGTCTCATTTATTCTTATAAATAGGTACCGACTTTTCCTTCATTGTTCGACATTCTCTTTGATCTAACAATCTTGTTAAACAACTTTGTCAACCAAAATAACCCAATATCTCCCATACACTTCCAAACCTCAACGGGCATACCATCCGGTCAAAGGGCTTTTCATGTTTTCATATTCCTCAAATCTTCTTTAACTTCAAATATCCTCATCTTATAAAAGCATCTATGGCTCCATCCTCATTTGAGTTTATGGTTCCTCCTATCCCTATGCTCTCAAAGTAATTATCATTTAACAAGTTCTAAAAATAGCTTCTCCACATCTCATTGATCTCATTGTCCTTAACTAGTACCCTCTTCTCATCACTCTTAATGCATCCAACATAATTAGGCTCCCTATTCTCCCTCTCTCACATTTTGCAAATTTGGTTTCACAAGGAACCAAATAATTTATTCATCAAATCATTCATGAAAGAGTATCTACTGTATTATATTTTCTACCCAAAGTAAAAGAAGTCCACATCTAATCCTAGCCTAATATTTTATAAAATTAAAATGACTAAATTTCCATAAATCTCGTGATAAGAGTAAAGTCATTCTGAAATCTGCCATTACTCAATCATATTGGCCTCATTTGAAAGCTAACTCAATGGGCTTTCCAACGGGGTCAGTTTTGTGCCCAAAAAAAGAGGAAGAATAGGAAGAAGCATTAGCAAAATATAGAAGGGAAACATGCCCAAGAAGTCAATGGATAACTCTAGTTCTAACAACTAAATAAATAAATAAATAAAATTAAGTAACGATTTCATTAAACTTAAAGAATAAAAAATTAAAAAATTTAACCAAAAAAAAAAAAAAAAAGAAGCAGCAGATCTATTGATTGTGAACAACTAAATAATAACCCTGTGTACTTGTGAACAGACGGTTTGATTGCATTGCTCGTTGATCTACGGCACAGTAGCCATTTATGTGGGCACGCATATTGATTGGACCACTATCAAGCACTCACAAGACTCCAAGCTGACAGTGGAGCTCAAATCTTAGATGTTGTAGCTATATTCAATTCTTAACTAATGCCATAACTATCACAACATTATCGCAATCGTCGTCGTCATCACAATCATGTCAAGGTATTAAGGGCACGGTATTAACGTGATTTTTGTTTCACTTTTAAATTTAATATTTTTTATTTTATTTTTCTCTATTCCTTTTACTTTCGTACTCCTTTATTTTCCAAGGGAAAGCCTCTCTTAAAAAATTTCATGGGAATTTCCCAAATACATCAACGAAAATGACAAACACTAAGAGCCCGTTTGGTCGGGAGTATTAGGGTGGAGTATGTTGTAGTGGGTTGAAGTACACATAAAACGAAGCAATTTATTGGATGTCAGTGGATTGTCTCCTATCCCATTGGAGTGACGATCCAGCGCCCGTATGGTCTGCAAGTTTGGATGGTCGAACGATTTTTCTTATTCTTGTTCTTTGTTTTTGGCGCAGGCGCGCAACACACTTGATGTGCGGGCACTCGGATACTGTATACGTGGCATGCATGAGCTCAAGTTAAACCGACTAAATTGTGGAGCCCACTGTTACCAAGTGACAGTCCCAAAATCATATTGGTGGGAAAATTCTGACGCCGTATTTTTGGACATTTTTTCGTCATTGGGATATTTTTAATTTTTAACTGTCCAATAAATGTCCACCACAAAGATAGTCAGATAAAAAAATGAGCTTAATTTTTTGTTCATGCTACATCTAGACTAGGCATCACAATTTGGATGGATTAATTTGACTATCCGTACCTGTTAAAATGCATTTTCTAAGTACTTGCGTATTATCCATCATTCTCTGCCAGAGTATCAAAGTTTTTCTCACGGAAGGACTATTCCGGCAACAGAAATCCAATCCGCTGCCGAATCCAGCTGGATCGCTTGTGAATCCCATCGGCTTCAATCCCTTGCCAGTCCAAACACCTCGGTGACTGGACTCAGCTTCGTTTTCTGTGCACTCCAACCCACTGCAACCTACTCCGCCCTAATACTCCCGTCCAAACGGGCCCTAAGAGCGAGCAATTGCATTGTTTTGGCATCCACTTCTCACACTTGCCGACTTGTCACCCGTGTGCAAGAAACAGGCCACTCATCAGGCAGTGGCAGTCACACAACACAGATGCCTTGTCTAGACAATTCAGGTTGATATGATCATCCTATGGGCCACATGCGTACAAAAGGAACTGACAATCAAGACAATTCAGGTTGATACAATCATCCTATGGGCTACATGTTTTCAAGACAACACATCTATAGATGCAAGGCTTGCATTGCTCATATTTGCCACATTGTTGCGTGTTAGACGTGAGTGCTAAATGGGTGCATTTGTTTTTGTGTGCTTAACGTTCCTCAAGGAAAACCAAGATTTTGGAAGTCTCTTGAGAAATTACACTCCAACAACGAGATTAGTTTGATACCATGCACTTACACCCCCATGTTTAGAATCCGCATTCTGAAGTCCAATAGACAATGTTCACCCATATAACCACAATATCTCGGTGGTCCTTCATTGCAATCAAGACTTGAAGAAGGATTGGATAGTGCGCATGAGAATCTTCTGATTCAAATGTGTGAAGACGGGTGCCCCAATACAATGCTCAAAATCTAGACGGTACTACGGGAAATACTAGGGCGATTTACAGCAAATGTGCTCAAAATCACATACACATGCACTAAGTGAACCCACTCATCATATGGAGAACCCACTCATCATATGGAGACTGCGATGAAAATGCCCTAAGCCATAATATATATATATATATATATATATATATATATATATATATATATATATATATATAATCCACCCATCAAGTATGCCACGAGTGTAGCAGACTAGGATTTAGAAAATAGATGACCACACACTCCGTAGTCAATGTACACGTGTCGCCCATCTAAAGGGTGTACCAGCCTGATCTTTTGTCAAGGTATGTTCACAATGCTCTCCACCTGATGAGCAGCCTGGACCTCTCGCATGCATGCCTCGTTTGTGCATGTGCCCGAATATTTGTAGTACTTCTAACATTACTCAAGAGACAGCAGTTGATATACTATCTATATCTAGGAACTCATATCAATTTGCGCTTTTTAGGGGAAATCGCCATTTTCCATCCATTGTATATGCGTGAACATTACAGTGAAAAAAATGCCATTCTTTGGCCTAAAACCAAGCTAGGTTAGCAGATAATAACAATAAAAGCCTTGCTAAACCCGCACGTGTGTGCAATAAAGCTCACATACACGCCACACATGTGCCAGCATGAAAAGGTAGGTCCAAAATCCAATCCATTTATCAGCACAGCACCAATATATTGATGCCCTAGCCCATTTATCAGGTTGATCCTCTGGTCATGGGTTCGAGTACCCATTGTGGTGTGTGTGGGTGCAAGGGTGCATGTGTTAAAATAAAAAAGGTGATCTCCTCTGGTCACGTGGGCCACAGTTTGCAGAACAAATGTGGGCTGAAGTAACCTAACCCATCCACCTCTTTGGAGCTCACATGCTGGTTGCAAGTTGCAACTATGTTCCAGGCTATGTGCACACGTGTGTGCACTTAGCAAAGCTCTAATGGTAAATTAGGGGTTCTCACATTTCTTTCTTTTCAGTTCTGCTTCATCTATAGTGAAAAAAATTCAAACGTTCACAAATCAAAAGCAAGAAAATACAGTCACATCATAAATTGAAATGCAATTATGCATAAATAAATTAATTGAAATTGGATCCACTAAAAATGGTACCTTGTCTTCTGCAAGTAAGGGCAGATGGAGAAGGATTTCAAGTGGCTCTGTGTCCGCTGCCATCACCACAAACTCTGAAATACCCCTATTCAGGGTCTTCGTCGCTGTATATAAAATACAAAATAGCTGTTAAAGGAAGAAGGGAATTCCAAGTGGAGGCTGTGGAGCACTGATGCAACCAAATGGCCACGCAAACTGATTGATCAAGATTTGAAGAAAAGGCTCGCATCTCACACGTGCATGCTCCACACGTGTATACAAGAAAATAACTACTTTTCCTTTTTAATCCATCACTACTTTCTTTTTCTTTCAAATCTCTAGATTAGGATATTTCCTTTTTCTTTCATATCTTTATCGTAGGCAAAGAGTAATTTTAGATTTTTCTTATTTAAGTATTTTCTTATTTAGGCACTTTTTTAATTACATTGCTTTCTTATTTAGGTAGTTTCCTATTTTCTTAAAATTTGTCTAGCTAGGAATTCTATTTTTAGATTCCATAGCTTTTACTGCATATTACAAGGACTGATTATAAACAAGGTTTATGACTTATGGAATAAGACAAGTTGGATGATATTCTCTTTTATGAAACTTCTTCTTTTCTTTTTCTCTTCTTTTTTTTTTTTCTTTTTTTTTTTTTTTTTGAGGGGGGGGGGGGGGGGGGGGAGGTCTCTAGTTCAAGACTAGATCACAGTCTTGCATTCGTGATCTCTAGCATTTGGCTAGAGGATTATTGGGTCTTTTCCACAATCTTTCTTCTCTTATTGATCCATTTGCTTCCCCTTTCAGGGTTTGCATTGAGCACTCCTTGTTTGATCCGCACTGTGCTCAAAATGGACATGTGAGGCAGTGATCCATGACCACAGCCTGTCTGTCAGGTGGGCCCACAACAGACGGACTAGTATCAGCAAATAGCACATACTGGACAATTCTATTCATCTGATTGGTGGGTGTTTCTTCATTCATGCTGGGCATTGCCAATTTCCTTTTGTACCATTGTCTATTAAAGGCCACGGATCTGAGTCGTCAAAGGGTCGAGATCATTCAATTAGTGTTATATTTTCAACTGTGGCCAACCCACAGTGGGACCATCTAACCAATTGTCTGGATCATGGATGGCACCACTCGTCTGATTTTTTGCAGGAGCTAACAGTAAGAACCAGTGGATTCTACTCTAGTGTGCTGAACTCAAATTCAACACATGATACAGCAATCCGCAATCTGGACTGTTCATAGGACAAACCCCACCAAGGGTGGACCACAGTTCTCAAACCACACAAAAATGAGGACCAAATAACACTTTATCATTCATCACCAAATATTGCCAACACCCATTTCCACTGCCCATTCGCAAGCCACCAATTGGTTGGTTAAGATCATCTGGCCCAATAAAATCCTTCCATCATGTACAACCCACAATACTACAAACACAATGAACAGTCCCAATCATCAACCTTCATGCCACATGCCTGTTCATTATCTATAAATAATAATAATAATAATAAAAGATAAAGAAAATGAGACAGAGTTCTGAATTTTCGTTACCTTCATTAGCACCCTTCTTGAGCTGTTTATAATTGGCGGCTTGTTGGATGAGATCAAGAATTGTTATGGTCAGCTGAGCATCGGCCAATGGATACGCTTTCGGATTGATGGCTTCCGTTGTCTACAAAAAATATATAAATATAAATACATGTAAAATTAAAATAAAGAATAAATATAGGCTAGAATCCATGTCAGTTTTGCACCATTTAAAAATGACATATTTGTAAGACAATCAGGACCATCTGAATTGCTGACCCAGCTGTGTACAAAGCATAACCAAACAATTTGGACAACCCACTTTTTTACTTCTAACCATTCATGCGATAGCCGTAAAATGGATGGTTAAGATTGTTTACAACACATGCACATTTAAGTATACATATAGAATCATATATGTATTATATGTGTATGTGTATAGTTACTTATCTACCTATCTACCCATCTAAAGAAAAAATGTGGGCCAGACTCCCATGTTAGTTTTGCACCATTTAAAAATGGCATAGTTGTAATACAATCTGGAGCATACAAATCACTGAACCAGCGGTGGATGGAGTATAACCAAAAAATTTCAACAGCCCATTATTTTACTTCTAACAATCCATTTGATAGCCATGAAATGCATGGTTAGGATTTCTTACAACACATGCACATGAATATGTGTGTGTGTGTGTGTGTGTATATATATAGACACACACACACTTATCTGTCTGTCTATCTAAAGGAAAAAATGCGGTATAGATTCTCATGTTAGTTTTGCACTATTTAAAAATTGCACAGTTTGTAAGACAACCTGGACCGTACAAACCACTGACCCAGTTGTTGATGGAGTATAACCAAAAAATTTGGGCCACCCACTATTTTGCTTCTAACCATCCATTTGATAGCCATGAAATGGATGGTTAGGATTGGTAACAAAACACACATAAGTGTATACATACATACATAAACACACATACATATAGATATGTGTGTAGATACATATATATGTGTGTGTATAGATGTCTGATGTACATACGTAACTATCTATCTGTCTATCTAAAGAAAAGAATGTGGTATAGATTCCCATGTCAGTTTTGCACCATTTAAAAACTGCACAGTTGTAAGACAATCCAGACCGTACAAACCACTGACCCAACTGTGGATGAAGTATTAACCAAAAAATTTCGCCCACTCACTACTTTGCTTCTGACCATCCATTTGATAGACATTAAATGGATGATTAGGATTGCTTGATTAGTGTGATTGTAGATGGATGCTCCATCTACAGTGGGACCCACAATTTGGATGTTCTGGATAGATGTGAATCAGTATGGGCCACCACCCTTTTTAAAGTGGTGCAAAACTAACATTGAAGTCTAACCCATCAAATATAAATAAAACAAAATTCAAGAAATGAGAGGAAAAAATCAGTAGAGAGAGAGAGAGAGAGATTGCCATTTTGGTTGGAGAGTCTCTGGAAGTGAGGAGGTTTTGCTTGAGAGAGAGAGAGAGAGAGAGAGAGAGAGTATCGAATTGTAAACAAAAGGAGAGTTTCTCTGAGTTTCAGAAGTTGGGAAGGGAAGAGAAGAAGGGTTTTTGCTGCAGAGGATGTTTTATAGAGAAGGGAAAGGGAAGAGAGTGAAAACGCGCGCCCTAATTCTGGCACGTGACCTTGCCATATGGCCGTGGCACGTGCGACGGCATGCGCTCGTGTGTGAGCCAGATGATGGTCGGTGCTCTGTGGGCCCCACAATGATGTATTTGTTTCATCCATTCCGTTAATCCATTTTTACGGATCATTTCAGGTCTGGATCCCAAAATAAGAGGGGTACAAATCTCAGGTGGACCACACCACAGGAAAACAATAGTGATTGGATATCCACCATTAAAATCCTCCTAAGGCCCAATTTACTGTTTATTTGAAATCCAACCTGTTGATTAGGTCATACAGGCCCAGATGAAAGGAAAAAACAAAGGTCGGCTTGATCCAAAACTTTTATGGCCTTCAAAAAGTTTTTAATGGTCGACTCCTTTCAACACTGTTTCCTATAATGTGGTCCACTTGAGATTTGGATATAACTTATTTTTGGTTTCGTACCATAAAATGATCTTAAAAAATAGATGGACAGCATGGATGAAACACATACATCATGGTTAGGCCCACAGAGCACCGATTATCAGCCACTGGCCGGTGGCAGGGGAGTAGCCAATCCGTTTCCGGAAGGTATCCAGGACTCGATTGGGCCAGTACAGATGGGGTTTTGCATAAAGTTCCTGCTTGGGAAGCTAAGTGGGGCCCACCGTGATGTTTGTTATTAATCCACTCGGTTCATCTGCTTTGCCTGCTCATTTTAGGACAAGAGATACAAAATGAGGCAGATCCAAAACTCTAAACAGAGGAAAAAGTGTGAAGGGAAATTCCTACCGTTGAAATTTTCCTGAAGTCCACCTTGATATTTAAATGCCATCCAAACCATTTTTAAGGTCATTTCTACTAGGATTAGCTGAGAAAGCAAAAAAAGAGAGAGAACCCTGATGCTAAACTTTCGTTTCAACGGTGGTAGTCACTCAATCTCGGTTATTTTCTTGTATGACCTAATCGAGTCTTGAATGTGCCTAGTTTTGGTATAATATTCTAAAATTAGCAGGCAAAGCAGATGGATGGTGTGAATTGATCAATAGGCCCACTTAACTTCCCATGATTGGCTGGTGTACCACACACCAGCTATATAATTGTTCAAACGGTTCAAAGAGAACAAAGTTACGTTGCCCAAAATGATGTATTTATTATATCAATGCCGTTCATCCATTTTTCGAGATCATTTTTCGAGATCAAATGGACCACGCAAAAATTAGTAGCAAGGATAATAATTTTCACCATTAAAAGTTCATAAGGCCCAACATAACGTTGATTTTTCATCCAATCTGTTAATAAGGTCACAAATACCTAGATGAAGAGGAAAAACAAATTTCATATTGATCTGAAACTTCTGTGACCCCAAAAGGGTTTCAATGGTAGACATTCAATCCCCCATTACTTTTTATAGTGTGGTCCAATTGATCTTTAGATCTTAGTTTTCGGCTCAAGCCTTAAGACAAGCTCTTCAAATGGATGGATTTTGATATAAAACATACCTCATGATAGGACCCACAGAACTTGTTGGCATGAATACACTAGCTATATAGCTTATGTGTGGTACACCAGCCAATCCGCTTCCCCCTCTAGGGTTGCCGTACACCAGCCAATCAATACACGCACACACACCCCACACACTCACACCGCAGTGGAGTTTCACCACCTATGGATACTTGAACCCTTAACCGGGTGTTGAAACTCCCGAGAGTCTACCACCGGAGCAAGTGTAAGGATCATACAATCCCACATTAAGGAGAAAAATACATATCATCTTGATCAAAGACTTTTATGGTCCCTAAAAGGTTTTTAATGGTTGATGCTCATTCAAAACTGTTTATTATAGTGTGGTCCATTTGAGATTGGGATATACCTCATTTTTGGTCTCATACCATAAAATGATCTGGAAAAATATATGGAAGGCATGAATGAAACACACACATCATGATAGGGCCCATGGTAGGGCCCATACAGCATCGACCACCCGCCATTGGTTGGTGGCAAGGGCAGTAGCCAATCCGTTTCCCCACTCACCGGATACGATTTGGCTAGTGACCCAACACCAGCCAACTTGCTGATGTCAGAGTTATGTGGGCCCATCACGGTGCACGTGTTTCATCCATGCCCACCACCGTTCATTTTGTCAGCTCGTTTTGGGCATGAGCCCAAAAATGAAGAAAACCAAATCTTAGCTGGACAACCATATGCAACGGTGGGGATTGGATGCTCACCGTTGATTTTTTTTTGGGCCCACATAAGTTTTGGATTAAGGGTTATTTGTGTTTTCCCTTCATCTATATATAATATATAATGTTTCATTCAAGTACACCCAGATCTATTGCTCAAGTGGTAGACTGAGTGAAAGATGTCTCGTTTCAACACTGAGATCTGGGTATCGATTCCCTAGCAGGAGTGGCTAAACAGTGATGTGTGAACTGACAATGTTGTGTACTAACAAGTTTAAAATTTTTTTTAAAAAAAATTGCTTTATTCAGGTATGTGTTGCTTTATCAACAAGCCCGATGGTAAATAAACACAATTATTTATATATTTCCTTCATTCATGTATAAGATACCATGGACCATCTATTTTGAAGGCTCTGGATTTGAAATCTTCCCAGTGTGTTTAGCACCTGGAGTGTGAATCAACTTTAATCCAAAAGTACCTATGCATGGTATATTTACAGGGTTTGAATTTAATTACTAAATCAACTTTAATTTCTCTAATTAGTGAGATATGTAATTCTTGGCACAATGGCTGTGATAAGCCCGTTGAAATATATGTTTTACCCGAAAATGATGAAATTCTAAGTCTTGAATGGGCCACAAGCATGAGATCATGTCTGAGTGACTAACCAATGATTTTTAATTGTTGACTTACATGGACAATGTTTGGACGGTGTTGATTTACATGGACAATGTTCGGACGGCGTTGATCATCATTAGTGGGCCATGTGTCCAATAGAATGATAATGTATAGTGACACACATGTTACAACTACAACTATTGAAATGATTTTTTGTATAATCCAAGCTTTTACTATGGATTGCAAACCCCTGTCAAAGAGGGGATATGAAAACCCGGCTACTTTATGTTGCCAAACAACCAGGGGCTTTGAAACCCTCTCAAATCCCCTCTAATCCACGGTGCCAAACGACCTCAAAGCAAATATAAACCTTAGGTAGACCATGCCATAAGAAATGGTAGTGATTAAATCCCTACCTTTTGAAAACCTTGTGTAGGCCATCAAAATGTTTATTCATCATCCAACATATTAATAAGGTTGCAAAATCTTGGATAAAGATACACAAATATTAGCTTGATCCAAAACTTCTATGTCCTACAATAAACTTTTAATGATTGGTTATCGTTGTTTCTTATATTATGGTCCACACAAAATTTAGATCTACTTCATTCTTTTGGATCATGGCTTGCAATTAGTGATTAGTTTTTGAAACAGATGGACAACATAGATATAAGACAAATACATTACATTGGACCCACCATGATCAAAGCTCTATCGTGCTGAGATAAGAAGCCAGGTGCAAAATGATCTATTCCTTGAGCTAGTTTAGGAGCTTATAAATGAAAGTAAATGAGAAATGAAATTAAAGTAAAATGAGTCTGATGTACATGACTTCATCAAACATAATTAGATGAGACTAAATGAAGTATATTTGAATTCCAAATTTCTTTTCAAGTGAGAGTGAATGAGAGGAACTGCAATGCACCAAAAAATTTCAATATATTCACATGAACATGTCATATACCAAACTGGTTTCAATATCTTAATTTAGTTTACATATGTGATATGCCAAATTGGTTTCAATATTTTAATTTATTCTACACGTGATATTTAACAAAATAATTGTTGTAAGCCGGTGAAATATATGCTCTGGTCAAAAAAGAGATTTTTTACCCTAAAGTGAGCTACAGACGTAGGGATCATATATGAGCATCTTGCAAGCGCTTTCTAACCATCAATTTAAATGGCAAACCTTTGGTAGGCTTGGATCATTTTATTGGTTTGATTTTAGTGATGTAGTTGATAATTGAATTGTTTCGGAGTATCATTAGCATGCCATGTGTATGACGTACTTGTGCATAGCACCAACTTTATTTACTCGTGCCACTCTCAAAGGGAGCCCAAAATGGCATTTCATCCTGATTTATTTCAGGTAAAGAGGATTTCATTTATATGTCCATTTAATCCCATTTCATTTCACTTTATTTGCATATATTTACTTTCATCCAAACATATCTCAAATACCATTTACATCTATTTATTCAAGATCTCCCCCACATCCGTTTACTCCTATCCAAACGGCTCTATGCAAGCTTATCATGTGGCCCACAACTTAGCAACCCGTTCGTTGAGTGTTCATACATGGGCCACGCATCCACACTCAATGGACAGGTGTTGCGTGCTTGACAAGGGGACCCACCTATTTTCGTGCACGGCAAGACATCCAAAGCCGTGAAAAAATAGCAACCATACCAATACACTCAATAAGTGGGCCACACACATAAAACCAGTCAGGTTATTAGTTGTACCTTAGTTTCAACAGTGGATGCTGGATAAACGGACCATCCATTATTCATCCTAGTCTTCATGATGCAGCTCACCTTTTCACATGGCTTGGATTTTATACAAAAATGATGCGTGAGCGTCGAAAGTAACACAAAGCATGGCCTATATTAGCCACATGAAATTAAATATATAAATAAAAAAGCAAAGTGGCTCAACTACTTAGATTGACAGATATTGTGAAATAATCATTTACCTTATGCATAATTAAGATTTCCGGAAAAAAAAAAAAAACTCATTGACTTTAATTGGAACATCCTGTTGATGCTTAAAAAATTAAGTCAAGGTTACATTGAATTTAGGTTTAGAGTTAAATTCAAGATTAGCAAGTGGCAAGCTGCCTAGCTCAAGGAGTTCAACCAAACTTTGGACCACACTTGAATAATGTACTTTGTCTTATGGGCCAACATTTTAGCCGGGGGTGCCGATAGGTTGAGTTTGAGATGATTGACGCTTGAGACCTGAGGCCCAAGCCTAGCATGGGCCTAGCACAACAAGCATAAGCTCGGGACCAAGAATATTCATTGGAAATGGATTTGACTTAAGACTAATTTGACCCAAAAAGTAATAAAATCTTTACTTCCCACTTAAATGTTATTAGGGCCTGTTTGGGAGCATGGATTAGGAATCCCTTAGATTTGAAATCCTCCTATTGTGTTTGGTATCTTGAATTCAAAATTCTCGGTAATTATAAAATATTAACTATGTATAGTATATTTACAGGGGTTTAAATTTAATTACCAAATCAATTTTAATATCTCTGATAAGCGTACGTATGTAATGTTTGACACAATAGTTGTAATAAGCCCATTGAAATATATACTTTGTCTGAAAATGATGAAGTTCAGTGTCTCAAATGGGCCACAAGATCACGTATGAGTGACTAACCAAGGATTTTAAACCATTGATTTATGTGGACAATGTTTGGACGGCGCATTTCATCATATTAAAAAAATTACAGTGATGCAAATGATAATCTAATTGTTTTGGGATATCTTCATTAGGCCATGTTCCCAAGTAGATTAATAGTCTAGTTACACACATGTTACACATGAAGCTATTGGAATGATTTTAGATGTAATCCAAGCTTCCACCTTGGATTTCAAACCCCTCTTTGACGGCATTTGAAACATCCATTTACTTTATAGTGCCATACATACAATTTATCAGTTCACCCAACAAAGCAATTGCATGCATAAAAGAACTAAACACTTTTGAATAATGAAACCAACAATTTATATTCAAGATGAATTGATGACCCGACCAGGCACATGGATGACATTAGTAGTATATAACATGTACATATGAAATTAGGTCGAGCTAAATGACCTAAGCTCGAGCCCAACTCAAATATTGGTCAGGCATAGAACACCCATGCCCAACCATGAGTTGAGCCAACAGGCCTAAGCTCACGTCAAAGGTGAGTGAGGTTGGTCTGGCAGGAGAGGGGCTATGCCATTAGCCCTAACCCATGCCTTTGACCACAAATTTCCGCCGAACTATGCCGGCCATGGGCACATGACATGCGTGTGCACCGGGCTAGGCTTGGGTCTATGTATATGGCTTTGCATGATTTTCCATCTAGAGATGCATCTCTTCGGGTGAACACACCTAGACACACTCTAATCCGGTTTATCTATTCAGAAAAATCATTTTCTCTTTGCTTCTTCATAATTAACTATGGGTTCTTTGCAAATTGAGTTCGTCACCAAGTTAACCTACTTCAGTTTAAGTGATGCATGTTAGCTCGATCTTATGTACGACAGTGCACTGTTGGGAGTCATTATATCGCAAGGGCAATGGCTTATTATTCATATTAAATTCGATTTCAAGCTAAGTAGCTCATCTCGACTCAAATCAACAACTTAGTCGTAATTTCATATTTTCTATTTATTTAATTTACATTTTGGAATTTATATCTACTATTTTCAACACATATCTTCGATGATTCAAATATTGCTGATGCTACACAAGTTTTGAATTAAGGTTATAACCTAAGATTATATCCTGTTTCCCGTTCATCTGTATGCCAGTTAGGATGGAATCTAAACATGGGTGGGCTACGACGGTTTCAACGGTGGTCATCTCCATCTCCAATTCATGGCTCACTCCATTTTGGCTCTCCGTTGCGTTTGGAGGCGGATTGCATGGTGACCGTCCCACCACTTAAGAGACTGTGGGGCCATGGTGATGTATGTATTTTATACATGCTGTCTATCTATTTTGCCAGCTCATTTTTGAGCAAGATCCCACAACTGAAGCATATCTAAAGCTCAAGTGGATCACACCACGTGAAACAATGGAAATTAAATACTTACCATTGAAAATTTACAACGGTCACAAAAGTTACGTTTCAATCTGAGAATCTGATATTTGTGTTTCCCCTGGTCCATGTCTCTGTAATCTCTAATCTGATTTTGTGTTTTTTTCTTCGTGGGGGCTTCTATGACCTAATGAACATGTTAGATTACAAATAAACATTATACTAGACACCCAGATCCATAGCTCAATTGGCAGAATGAGGGGAGATATTTCGTTTCAACACTCGAGGTGTTGGTATCAATCCCCAGTGAGGGTGGCTAACATGGAGTGTGTGTACTGACATGGTGTGTACTAACCCAATAAAAAAAAAGAAAGAAAAAGAAAATAAACACGTAGAGATTACGATGAGCTTAGAAAGGTTTCAACCGTCGATGTCATCTTCACCATTGAAACCTTTCTGGCCTACAGTGATGTTTACTTGCAATCCACCATCTTTATAAGATCTTTCGGACATGCATGAAAGGAAAACACAAATATAAGCCTGATAAAAAACATATGTGGTATCTTCAGCTAATGGCTGATGGTCGATGCTCTATAGGCCCACCATGATGTATGTATTTCATCCATGTATATCTAAATCTAAAGTGGACCACATTACATGAAACAATGTTGAATGAACTATCGACCATTAAAAACATTTTGGGGCATAAAAACTTTGAATCAAGCTGATATTTATTTTTCCACTTTATCTGTGTCTTTATTACCCAATCAACAGATTGGATGTCAAATAAATAGTACAGTGGGCCTTAGGAGGATTTTAATGGTGGATATCTAATTATTATTGTTTTCCTGTGGTGTGGTCCATATGAGATTTATATCTCTGTAATTTTTCGCATCAATAGATAAAATGATCAGTAAAAATGTATTAACGGAATGAATGAAACAAATAAATCATGGTGGGGCCCACAGAGTACCGACCACTAGCCACGGGGCTGGTGTCAGGGGAGTAGCCAATCCGTATCCCTCGGTGAGCTTCTCCCTCCACAATCCCCGTCCGCAGTCAAGTCGCGTCCTCGGCCCCGTACATCTTAGGACCCGAGAAAGAGAGAGAGAGAGAGATCGATCTTAGAAAAATTCCGCGAAACGCTCACACCTTTCAATCTCGCTCGCTCGAAAGATCCGATTCCATTCCCAACTAAAAAAAAATAAAAAAATCCTGATTTTGATGAACAAAAAAGGTAACATTTTATTTAGTTTTCTATCCCTTTTCGTAATATATATTTTTCCAGTTCTTCCAGTCAACGAATTCATAGAAATTTCGAATTCTCAATCTCTTCCCATTCAACTCTCTCTCTCTCTCTCTCATCTTTTTTCTACTTGAGATTTCTAGGGTTTATGAAACGGAGAAATCTCGATCCATTTCCTTATTTGATCTTTCAACTGCAATCTCTCACTTCCACTACTCAGCAGTTTCTCCCTCTCTATCTTTCTGTACTTCCATTCTCTATATACTGAGATCTGACTGTATGTATTTGATTTTCTGGAGTAGTTAGAATTTTTATAAAATCGGTTTAGAAATGCTTTTGAAGTAAAACTTTAGAGATATAATATGCATTTTTTTTAAAAAATATTTGGCTCCGTTAATGAGCTAATTTCCAGATCTGGTGCGCATGCACACCCATCCTAACCGTCTGAATTTTGCACCCGAAGATCATGCTGGTTGGACGGTCCTGACCGGTCAATTTGCCAGTTGAGCTTTTAGATCCCCTTCAAGTGTTTGATTGACGGACAGTGATCGGTCATTTGATGATTGTACTTGGCGAAATGTTTGTTATTCATGATGAGGCCCATGATTTGGACAGTACTGATTGGCATATCTGAATGTTACGTGTAGGTTGGCTTAGTGGTCGGGCGGAGTCCGCTGTACTCTGTGGCAGATTGGAATAAGTCAGGTTCACTGTAATTAAATTGCGAATTATTGAATTTCTTGATTCTCGACCTTGCTTCTCATTTTGGGTTTCTGTTTTTGATAGATTTTGGAATTGAAAGTAGATTTTCGGGTTTAAATGCTATGGATAAGTCCAGTGCTTTGGAATACATCAACCAGATGTTCCCGACAGGTTTCATCTCTCTCTCTCTCTCTCTCCTCTCTCTCTCTCTCTCACTCTCTCTCTCTCTCCCCTGTGTAGTTTCGAGCTAAAATTGGTTAATGTTATGAATTCGTGCTATGTATTTGATCCTTTTTTCTTTTTTTCTTTTCCCCTGTTCTTTTAGACTGTGTTTGGATGTGCTATTGAGTTGAATTGCAATAATTGAGTTTGATAGAGAGGAAATGATCAGTAATGCATATGAGGGTTTTGTGCTCTCCCAACCGTGAACAAAGGAGGGTCGTGTCATGTTTGCAGCCAACCTGAAACTTTTGCTACAACTTTAATCATGAATCCTGACAATATGACCTGTGATAGAATGGAATGGTGGAATAGGATTTGTGTATCTGACCCCAATTAGTTGGGAAAAGGCTTAGACAATGATGATGAGAGAGGAAATGGTAGGATTGTGATCTACTGGCTTATTGGCTCTAGATGGCCTTTATATTACTTTGTAGTTGATCTTGCAGGGAACTAACTGCATATCGAGGGCTGCTTCCTTGCTGTGTGTACTAGCCTACTAGGAAGCATCACTAAAAGTTGGGTTTCTCCTCCAAAATAAAATAAAAAGTCACAACTCAATTCAATCTTGCATTCAAACATAGCTTGGATTTTTTTTATTTTTTTGATTTTTTTGATTTTTTTAATTTTAATAATTGATAAATTAGGAATCATTTATTTAGACATGGATTTCTCTCCCTTTCCCTCTGTAAATTGAGCTAAAAAGCCTTAAACTGGTTACTGTTATAAATTTGTGCTATAGACTCAACTGGGTTTGTTTTTGAGGTCGTGTTTGGTTGCACTATTGCGTTGAATTGTAATAATTCAGTTTGATCAAGAGGAAATGACAAATAGTGATCATCATCGTAAGTGTCCATCGAGGGGCTCCAGATGGCCATTACATTACTTCATAGTTGGACTTGCAATGAACTAACTGCATATTGAGTGCTACTTCCTCACTGTGTGTACTAGGAAAGATGACCACAGTTAAGTTTTTCTCCTTAGAAATAGACTGAAAAGTCAAACACTCGATTCCATTTTGCATTCAAACATAGCCTAGATTATTTTTTTTTGGGAAATCATTGATAAATTTAGATTAAGGATCGTTCAGCTAGAAATCGATAGATTGAACAATCACTATTATGAATGTTCTGACTCACACACACACACATACACACACACACACTCACTATTATGAATCGATGGCAAATTTGGGAGAAGTTCGGTGTTGGTGATTATTCATGCTTGCGGATGAAATTTTGGAAAATGTAATAAAATAGGAAAAATCTCCATATCGAAGAAGCACATATTCAATTTGGAATAATCAAGTGCATTAGAAGTGGCTAGGGTGTACATGTTTGTTGGGAATAATATCCATGTAGCGACACCTGAAAAATGACTCCGCGCTTAGATGATTCCTCTTTTTATTTTCCTTTTTCATGTGTTGAGAAAGGCCAATGTGGAAACCAATTCTCAAGACTCTTTTGTTACCAGTCCTTTGCCTCCTTTTTTTTTAATGAATAATTCTTTATTACCTCTATCCTAGTCATTTGGCGGCCTATCATTCCTGTTTTATGTGTCTCTGCCTCAGTATGTAACATGCATGACTGCACATGCATTTATTCATTTAGGAGTGCATGTTGTATTCATTACACTTGTTACTTGTGTATGTGCATGCACATCTACTTGTTTGCATGTAGTTATGGTTTTATGCAGGACGATGCATTAGGTTGTATGCATCTGTGTTTAGGAGGTTAAACATCATCATGATTAGTGAGAGAAAATTATTTGTGGACCAAGAATCAATATATGCTTCTTATTGAAACCTTTGCTCATCTGGCTGAGCTTCATTGCACGTATGATGTCGTTCATCTACTAATCAATCTTATTTGCCTTCTCGAGTGCTTTCTATTTGAATCTAGGGCTGTAAATGGGCTGGGCTTGGACTGGAGTATCAGGCACGAGGACTGGGTTCAGGCTTAAAATTCAGGCCCATTTCTCAATCGGGTGGGGTTTGGACTGTGTACAACAGCTTGTCAGCCCTGACTTTGTCTGGTCTACCTTGGTCCATAAGGGTTTGCAAGGGCAATCTTGTCATATACACAATATGTAAAAATCCTCATTTGCTCTTATTACCGCTCCAACCCATGGCCCCCATCTCTCTCTCTCTCTCTCTCTCTCTCTCTCTCTCTCTCTCTCTATGCTCCAACTGGACCAACCCTCAGGCTCGGGATAAACATTTCGGATCAGGCTCAGGCTGGACTATTTTGGTTCATCAAAGGCCCGGACTGAGCTCATATCTATATTGAACAATGCGGGCAAGGCTTGGACAGAGCTTGGCCTAGCCCTAGCCCTGCTCGTTGACATCCCTATTTGAATCAAAGTTCAAGTCATGTTTCGCAGACAACAAATTTCATTTTCGCTAAGTTGGTATTGTGGAACATAATTAATGTACAGAGGCATCATTATCTGGTGTGGAGCCACTTATGCAAAAGATACACAGTGAGATTCGTCGTGTGGATGCAGGAATATTGGCAGCTGTTCGCCAACAGGTATCTGGTCTTCTTGTATCGTTCTTCCAATTGTTTGTAGTTTATACCACTCTGTGTTCTGCTCTGGAATCATTGGAAAGTGAATGTTCTCGTTATCAAATTTCATAGGCATGGTTCAGTTGTTCACATGCATTTCTTTTGCAAATGTTGCAGTCCTTGAAGCTTAATGTGTGTGTGCGAGCATGTGTCTATGTTGATTAATTTGCCCGTGCAAGTTCCGTTGACAATGAATAACTTGATGTACAGAGTAATTCAGGAACCAAAGCCAAGGAAGATCTTGCTGCAGCAACACACGCTGTACAGGTTTGTCATTTCTAACATTATTTCAGAGTACAAACTTTATTTATTTATTTATTTATTTTGTTTTTATTGATACACATCATATTGGAGTGGAGCTGAAACCTGTCCAGTTCAAAAGACATGATTTTATAGTTCCATGTAACAAGGATAGTCCATGTTTCAAAATAGTTTCTGTTATTGCTATGTCGGATGCATGCATTGGACACCCCCCCCCCCCCCCCCCCGGTATCATTCATTACCATATATAACTTCAAAATAATTCTATTTACCCATGCTTTTATTAGCTAATGTTTAAACTGTTGGGTTTGAAAGTTGAAAACAATATAGACTATAAAAAAGCAGAATTCGAAAAAGAACCAAGGAAAGAAAAAGTAAAAACAACTTATGAGTTTGAGTTAAGGCTTGATTTGGAATCACTCGAAGTTAAAAACGCCCTCCTTGGACCACATCCCAAGTGCAACATGAGTTTTGGACAATCAACCTTTAGGATAAAATGGCTATAGCTTGGTCATAATGGTGCATTCATTGTACATAGGCTCAAACAATTGCAGCCTTAACCTGAACCAAAAATAGGCTTAAACCGGGCTTGAAAAGACTAAACCAAAGAGTTGAGAAAGAAAAAGTTTTGATGCTTAATGATGTGAAAAACGGATGGGAAGAAGTCTTTAAATACACTTCGAGTGGATGCCCTTACGAGTGTAAAGACACCCTTTCAAAATGTTAAGACTGTTGGGTTTAAACCCAACTGATGTGACCCTCGGGCTTGCTAACCATTGGGCCCGAACTTATATAGTTTTTTTTATTCTTCTTCTTGTTCTTCTTTTTTAGAAGGGACGTAATCCTTCAGACGTGAGCGAATATACTTGTAGCAAACAGGCGCATCCGCATGCCCCCCCACCCCCTGCGGATGCGCACACTCATGGCTTGGCCTAGTGTGGCGCACATGCACGTGCCACTGCCACGGCTAGACTTGGTTTGGCTTGGCACATGTTGCAAAGAAATGGTCCAACACCCACGCTCCTATGGCCCTTGAAGGCCCAAGCCTTATACTACACCTCCCACTTATAACACTTTAGAAATCGTAAGGATTTCCGATGTGGGACCAAAAGCAATGCACAACAAATGGACAAAAGGGTTGTTGAAAAATTTAGAGGGAAGTGATATGATGGGAAATTTTGAAATACCCAAAATAGGGAAAAAATAAAATTGAAGCAATCTTGAAGTTGAATTTGAAAAACAATTAGATTATGGCCCGCATCACAGTTAGTGCTATGACTGACTTGTTCAAAATTGAACCTCTCTATGGACAATATTTTAAACGGTGGGAAAAAAAAATGAGCTTTTCATTGGAAACTCTAAAGGTTTTCTACGTTTTGTCTGAATCATGTTAGTTTGATCTGACAAATGAAACTCACATTAGAGATGCCAATAATTGTAAAAATTATATTCTGAATGCTGCCTCTAATGAATTATACGATGTTTACGTTTCTTATGCATCTGCGAAAGACATCTAGGTTGCTTTAAGGAATAAATATATATTAGAAGATGCAGGGGCTAAGAAATATGTCATCGCTAATTTCTTTCACTATGTGATGACAGATGATAAACTGTCACTAACTAGATTCATGATTATCACATGAACTCTATATTGAAGGAATGAAATTGGATGAGGTTTTTTCTAGCAAGAGCTCTCATAGACAAATTATCACATTTCTGGAAAGAATATAAGAACAAAATGAAACATGAGAAAAATGACATGTATATGGAGAGTATAATTGTACACATTAGAATTGAGGAGGCTAATAGAAACATAGACAAAAGAAAATGCAATTGAGATGGCCTCAAAGGTAAACCTAGTGGAATCAAGTCAGACAAATAAAAAGAAAGGGAATTGCTATCATTGTAGAAAATGAGGACATCATATTAATGACTGTAGGTTAAAAAAGAAAAGAAAACAATTCAAGAAAAAGGGAAATTGTTATCACTGGGGAAAATCGGGGCAACAATTGGGAAAACAACCTATGAACTTTGAAAAAATCACACTCCTAGTCATAAATATCTGAAAGTGTGGGGGTGTCTTGCGTGTCTTGTTAAGGTAGGTTTACCGGATATTAAGAAGAGGAATTAGATCATAGACTCATAATAACTGACTATGTGTTTATAGGATATGCAAAACATAGTGCAACACAGATTCCTAGTTTTAAAATCGAAGAATAATATTCTAGATCCAAATACTATAATTGAAGCAAGAGATGCAAATTTCTTCAAAAATATATTTCTCATGAATTTTTAGCTCGTAGAAATAAAAGAAATAAGTCAAATATAATTTATATCAACTAGTAGAAGTGTAGAAGATAAAAATGAGGACAAGTAAAAGAGTTAGGAAAGAAACTAATCTTAGAGATCGTTTCTCCTTTCTTAATAGAAGATGATCCACTAACATACTCAGAAGTAATTAATTCACCAGATGCAAAGTTTTGGAAATAAGCCATTAATGATGAATCGGAATCTATAATATCTGATAATACTTGGGAAATTGTAAACCTACTGCCTAGAAATAAACTAATAGATTGTAAATGGGTGTTTAAGAGAAAAACAAAAATCAAATTGAACCATTGATAAGTTTAATGCTAGGTTAGTTGTTAAAGGCTTTAAACAAAAGAAGGGATTGATTACTTCTACACGTATTTTCCTATAACTAGAATCATAACAATTAGGGTCCTAATAGCAATAACATCTATATTCAAATTAGTAGTACATCAAATGGATGTTAAAATAGCATTCCTAAATAGAGAATTAAAAGAAAAAAATATATGGAACAACCCGAGGTTTACAAATTTTTAGGTAAATAAAATAAAGTTTATTATTATATGGTCTGAAACAAGCCCCTAAACGATGGCATGAAAAATTCAATAATGTTATGAAATTAAATGGATATCAAATAAATGATGAAGATAGATGTGTATATAGTAAATTATCAGGAGATGAAGATGTTATTATCCGTCTTTATATAGATGACATGCTTTTCTTTGGAATTAATATTAAATTAGTTGATTCAACTATGAAATTCTTGTCATCAAACTTTGATATGAAAGATTTGGAAGAAGCTAATATTATATTAGGAGTCGAGGTGATCAGGAGGAATGGTAGTTTCATCTTACCTCAATCTCATTACGTTGAAAAGATGTTAAAAAGATTTAACGACTTTGACTTTTTACCTATTAACACTCATGATTATATGGTGCATCTTAAAAAGAATAAAGACAGAGCTATATCACAATTCAAATATTCTAGAGCAATTGGTAGTCTTATGTATCTTATTAATTGTACTAAACCCGACATACCTTTTGCATTAGGGAGACTAAGTAGATATACATAGTTTTGGATATGAACATTGGAATGCTTTGTCTAGAATTTCGAAATATTTAAAAGGTAGAGTTGCATATGGTATTCATTATAGTGGTTTTCATGTTATCTTAGAATGATATAGTGAAATTAAGTCCATTATAGTGGTTTTCATGTTAATTGGATTACTGATTTCAGTGAAACTAAGTCCATTAGTGGATATGTTTACTTTAGGTGGAGGAGTTCTCTTGGAAGTCTTCCAATCAGATTTGTATCACTCGGTCCACATGGAATCCGAGTTCATTGCTTTATAGAAAGTAAGATTAGTGGATATGTTTACTTTAGGTAGAGGAGTTGTCTCGTGGAAGTCTTCCAAGCAGATCTGCATCGCTTGCTCTGCTAAGTTCATTGCCTTAGAGAAAATAGGATTAAAAGCTAAGTGGCTTAGAAACCTATTAGCTGATATACCTCTTCGGTCAAAACTTGTTTCAACTATATCTCTACATTATGATTGTCAAGTAGTTATAGGCCTATAACTAAGGCCAAAAGTAAGATCTACAATGGTAAAAGTAGACATTTAAGACTCGTCACAACATAGTTAGACATCATTGAATGATGGAGTAATAGCTTTTGATTTTGTGAGGTCAGAAAAGAATCTGGTAGATCCTTTGGCCAAAGGACTCTCTAAAAAGTCGGTCATCGATACATTGAAGAAAATGGAGCTGAGCCTGATCTACCAGTGTCGGCAACCCAATCAGTAGATCCCATGAGATAGGTTTTCAATGGGTAAACATTAAGACACTAGGACATGTTTTAGCACTGCAATGATTATGCCGCTTCATGGTGTAGGCAGTGCAAGTAATAATGAATAAATGTGAGTTTTTGAACTTATAATACATCCATATGTCATATATTAGTGGTATCTCCAATTGCTGCATAACACTTGATAAATTCACTTATATGAGTGTGGAGGTGGGGCCTCTTCCTATGAAAATATATATTAATTCTCTAGAGTACTCATGAAATCTAGGTATTGGTGCATTGCCCAAAAGGCACCGAATATCAGAACCACTTCTAGCGGAAAGTTGTGTGAGTGGCATATATAGCCAATTTACACTAAAGGAGATGTTAAAGGCTGATTGTCACCTGACTTCCGTAAACTTGTCTTGCTTACTCAAGTGTCGATTAAAGTTCGATAGACATCGATATCAGTGCATAACTCTTCCACCTTAACATGGAATGTCTTAAAATTTGAAACATGTGGGGGATTGTTGTAATTTTAAATATATATATTTTTTTCTAAACTACTTTCCTCCAAAAATTCAACAACCCTTTTGTCTCTTTGTTGTGTATTACTTTTATTCCCATGTTGGGAATCCTTGGGATTTCTAAAGTGTTTGTAAGTGAGAGTTGTTGTAGAAGGCTTGGCCTTTAAGGGATATGTGGGTGTTGGTAATAAATAATTTCTTTGTAATGTGCGTGCTGAGCCAGGCGTGGCCGTGGGCTTGCGTGAGCACGGGTGTGGGTGGTGTGCGTGCGCATGGATGCGCCTGTTCGTTGCGAGTATACTCGTACTGGTCCGAAGAGTTGCATCCCTTCCCTTTCTTTTAGAAAAAAAACTGTATTAGTTTGAGCCCAATTGTCAGCAAGCCCAAGGGTCGCACTAGTTGGGTTTAAATCCAACTGTCCTAACCCTTTTAAAAGGGTGTCTTTACACCCTTAAGGGCCTCCACTCAAAGTCTATTTAAAGACTTCTTTCTATCCATTTTTCACATCATTAAGCATTGAAACTCTTTGGTTTAGTTTTTCAAGTCTGGTTTAAGCCTATTTCTGGTTCGGGTTAAGACTACAATTGATTCAAGCTTACAATTGATTCGAGCTGGTGTACATTGAGTACACCATTGTGACTAGGCTATAATCGTATCCTAGAGGTTGATTGTCCAAGACTCTTACTGTGTCCAAGGAGGGTAAATTCAGCTTCAAGTCGAGTGATTCCAACTCATGCCTCAACTCAAATTCAATGACTTCTTCTTACTTCTTCCTTAATTTTCTCTTTTGAATTCTGTTTTTTTACAGTCTATGTTGTTTTCAACTTTCAAATCCAACATAAGCAACTATATATTTTTTGACATTATCATATAACTAGATGGATGCATCAACAAGTCAGGGTTTCCATGGTCCTTGTGCCTGACACCAATATACGTGACCGTATACATAGATGATTAGAGTTGGGCATCGAGTCGAGTCAGACCGAGTTAGGGTTGACTCGACTCGATCCGGTTTTGAAATAGGCCTGACCCGAACTCGATCTGACCCGATACCGAGTCCAGCATGCCTGACTCGATTCGAGTCCGGTTTGGCCTGGACTGATTTGAACTGAGTCCGATCCAGTTAGAAGTATTGAGTCGGGTCGAGTTGGCACCGAGTCGGTTTGAAAGATGAGGGAGGGAGAGAGAGACCGAGAGAGTGGAGAGGAGGAGGAGGAGGGTGATGGTGGTGGGTGGTTGTCGGGCTTGGAAGATGAGGAGGATGAGGGAGAGAGAGAGAGCTTGGGATCGGATCGGGTCGGGGTAGGGTGTGGTGGGTAGGGTTAGAGATGATAGAAATTAGTTTACACACACACACACACACACACACACACACACACACCCAAACCTGTCGGGTTTCGGATCGAGTCGAGTCTAACCAGATCGAGTTTCGAGTTACTAGGTAACTTGAACTCAACTCGGTTTGAGTTCGGATTGGGCGAAGCCTACTCGGTTTGGACCGACTCACCCATTCGGTTCGGGTCGAGTCGAGTCGGATCTGAACGAGTCAGACGAGTTGAGTTAGCCGAATCGAGTTGGATCTGAATGAGTCGGACGAGTCGAGTTAGCCGGATCGAATCGTCCCATGCCCACCTCTATAGATGATAACTGTTCCTTTTCTAGCATTGGTTAATTCATCAACTGACCTTTTAACATGTGTCCTAAATATCTTGATGGTGCATTGAATGTTTTCTTACTCTTATTAGGATTTTCTTTTCTCTTGGTACACAGGAACTTATGTACAAGATACGAGAAATAAAAACCAAGGCTGAGCAAAGCGAAACGATGGTCCAGGAAATCTGTCGCGACATAAAAAAGCTGGACTTTGCGAAGAAGCACATAACAACTACAATTACTGCTCTTCATCGTCTTACCATGCTCGGTAAGCCTTTTGTTAGCTCATGCTCTATATTGGTCATTGTGCAACCTGAATTGTGATATTTGGAAAGAGGGGAAATTGGTTTGGCAGCTTGCGGTCATGGCTGTTCCTTGGACTATTTGGACAGAGCGTAATCAGCGCTGTTTAGAGAACAAGGCAGAGTCAGTCATTTGGATTACTCAGAAGGCAAAATCCCTAGTTGCTGAGTGGGCTTCAATTGCTTCTCCCACTGAAGCCTGCGTGCTTAGTTCATTGCTTGATTTGTAGCTGTGTTTGTATTCTTTTTGGGCCTTTGGCCCGTTCTTTAATAAAATCGTTAATTCTCAAAAAAAAAAGAAGAAAAGAGTACCTAATCAGATCGTGTCCCATCTATTCTTACTTCAATGTCCTCTCTGTTTTCTTCTTTCTAAATTTGCAGTCTCAGCTGTTGAGCAACTTCAAGTAATGGCTTCAAAACGCCAATATAAGGAGGCATCTGCACAGTTGGAGGTATCGTAATAATGAATAGTTGATCCAAACCGTGTAACTTCTATGATTACGTTTTCTACATATATTTATCAATCTCCTCTGCCTTTAAGATTAAAAAATGACGAAGATGCCTTTTGTTTGATTCACAGTGTCTTTTTTCCTGGTTTATTCTTATTTGGCATCTCATCTTGCTCCATCTCTAATGATCCATATTTGTTTAATTTTGAATGCATATCTGTAATATCACCCCTTTTTTCTAGCGAGGATTATTATTCATTATCATGATAACCAGCATGCTATTTCTCTAATGCTATCGGGCATGACATGATATCTTCAATTAAATTTCATTAAGTCGTTAAACTTCTGGCTAACTCACTTGTTAAGTCCAACCATCTCATCCACTAGGGTTAAGGGGGCCCGTCAGATGCGGACCATGTGTTGCAGAGTATGAGCCTGGTTCTCCCTAGAATGAAAACTTTATATTTCATGTGCTTTTCAAATTCATTGCTCAATCTTCAAACTTCAAGTTCTCTCATTTAAATTGGGAGGCCGATCCTTTGGCGAATAGTGGTGTTTGTACTCTGTTGCAATAATACGAATGAGGTTTGATATATTTGGGTGACATGGAGATACATGATATTTATGGATGGTAGAAGAGAAAACAAAACCTCTAAGGGTAAAAAGATGAAACAAAACACTCGACCCAGAAAAAGACTACCCAAAGTTGGGGTTGCCCATGATGAAATTCTATCATTGTTAAGTGGTAATACTAGTCTTAGACAGCAGAATCATTTGCTTCTATAGCTAATAATTTCATAGATCTCCATGTATTCTGCACCCAACTGCCCTTCTAAGTGAATGGTAGTAAATGTCCTTCTATGTACAGAACGGTAGGGTTCGTAGAGTAGCTGGTTGCAAAGGCAACTTGTGACCTCAACCATTTAACCGGTGTTGATTACTTGGACTTCTGTTTTGGATGTGTTATATGCACCAGGTTGGTTCTTATTGTTTGCCTTTTGAAAGTTTATTCTTATTATTCATAAGTAAAACGTATCATATGTAGTTAGCATGGTTATTGATACAGGATTCCAATTGCATTCCAGGCGGTAAACCAGTTATGTGGCCACTTTGAAGCCTACAGGGATGTCCCAAAGATAACTGAGCTGAGAGAGAAGTTCAAGAACATCAAACAAATACTCAAGTCTCACGTATTCTCTGACTTCGCGAGGTATGTTTTTTAGAAACTCAACTGTAGGTCACTGCCCATTTTGAGGACTTGCTACTGTAAATGTTATCCAGGAACTTCATTGCACAAATATTATGCTGACAATGTAAACAAATGTCTGTTTCTGTCTCTCTTTTATGTAGGCTTATTTCAGAATGATCGATGCAAGTGTCTTTTCTTTATTTTGTAACTTTTAACTTTATTCATCTTTGCAGCTTAGGTACAGGGAAAGAGACAGAAGAAGCCAATTTACTGCAGCAGTTATCAGATGCTTGCTTGGTTGTTGATGCTTTGGAGCCATCTGTGAGGGAAGAGTTAGTAAAAAACTTTTGCAGCAAGGAACTTACTTCGTATCGACAAATTTTTGAAGGGGCAGGTTTCTGTTTGCTGCTTTTAGTGTTTTCTTACTTGTTTTAAGGAATAACTGCCCTGAGTCGTCAGGTTTCTGTTCTTACTCAAATTTATTACTGCTGTTAGTTTTGAAGTGTCTCACTTTTTGGCCTTTCATCAGAGCTGGCAAAATTGGACAAAACTGAACGGAGGTATGCATGGATCAAGCGACGGCTGCGAACTAATGAAGAAATATGGAAAATCTTTCCACTGGCATGGCATGTTGCCTATTTGCTCTGTATCCAGTTTTGCAAGCTGACAAGGTTTGCTATCTTTAACTTCACATTTGTATAATTTTTTCTTTTTCTTTTTGTAAAGATGGCCTCGAATTTATTAAAGCAAGAATGAGCAGAAGCAAAAAAGAAAAAAAGAAAAAAAAGCCACTGGGAAGCCCAAGCCCATGCAAAACAAATGAGAGAACCTTTGGTCATTCACTTCAAACAAACAACAAAGCAAACTGGAAAAGGAAAGAGACAAACACACACACACCCACACACACACACACACACACACAAGATCAAGGGGGCCAAAAGTGGAGGGGCACTAGCTAGACAACCAAATCCCTTGCTGCTAGGGCTCTTAATTTTAAAGTCATAATTCAATCATATCACTTCAAATATTCTATTGGCTGCTGGCCATTCACAATATTTAGCAACTCTTTCTTGATAGAAAAATGTATTTTACCTGTGTTCACTTGTTGCTCCTGACAGTGATCTAAATTGAACGAAGTATTCATCCCAAACGATCTTGTATATAGAAGTCCCAAGAGGAACTACTTTGATTATGTGTGTCAAGCGTGTACAATATCCAATCCATCCAAAGGTTGGCCCCACCATGAAGAATACTGATGCATGACAAATAACCACTTGCTCTAAAGCTCGAACTGATAGAGCATGGCGAATTAATCCTTTTATCTCATAGCCCAGGCCCCACATCGCATGGGTTAGGACCTCGGCTGAACTCCCTCGTGGGCCCCACATCACATGGGTTCTGCCTCACATGAGCCACTCGCCTCACACGGGCTGCCCACCCCGAGTGTGCCCTTGCATCCCACAGGCCACCCCACTCGAGCCCGGTGTGAAAATGCCCCCGCATTAATCACCCCCGGTGAGGAGTCTCAAACACAAAACCTCCCGCTCTGATACCACTTTGATGCAGGACAATTAACCACTTGCTCTAAAAGCTCAAACTGATATAGCATGGTGAATTAATCCTTTTATCTCATAGCCCAAGCCCTACATCGCATGGGTTAGGACCTCGGCCGAACCCCCCTCGTGTGCCGCACATCACATGGGTTCTGCCTCACATGAGCCACTCACCTTACACGGGCTGCTCACCCCGAGTGTGCCCCTGCATCCCGTGGGCCACCCCACTTGAGCCCGGTGTAAAAATGCCCCTGCATTAAACACCTTATACAAAAATCATGCCGACACACTCATCATGTAGCCGATTGTAAAACGCAATGGATAGCTGATGACTGCCAATCTGATCCATAGTACATGTATGGTTGTGGCTTACACCATAGAAAACTTGGACAGCTGAAAGCTACCCACCTGATCCGAAATACACTTGTGGTTGTGGCCCATCGATGAGTGGACCAGCCTGATTTCTGCTGTCAATGGGTCGTGGAGGGAGAGAGGGAAAAAATGAGACATTCTAACCTTTATGATGGCTTTTCCATTTTAAGGTTCACCAAAATATTTTTAATTTTAGGTGGTTGATTTTATTTTATTTTTTGTGCCAAAACTATGGAGCTTTAGGAGTTTTGAAATTTTCCTTGCAAGACGGATTGTTCGAAGATGTAGTTTTTGCACGTTTTGTTCTTTGCCAGCCACAACAAGACTGTAAGTTGGTAATTCCTATATTTTCAGGGCACAACTTGTGGAGATCCTTGATAATCTCAAGGAAAAGCCAGATGTTGGAACATTATTGACGGTAATTTTTTGTACTTTTGTATTAGTTGATTCAGTTATCATAAAAGCTTGCTTTTACTGGTGTTAAAAAATATAAATCTAATTTACTCTCTTTTATTACACTATCCACTGTTTTATATGCCTGATAAACGCAAACATGATGTTCGGTTTTTTTTTTTTTTTTTCCCTCCAGAATGATTTTAACCCAAAGTTGTTTTGTAGGTTGAGTAGAAGAAAGAAATTATTCTTTACAAATGCAGGTCATTGTCAAAAGAACTATGAAGCTATTGAATCTTCGCTCAGATTTTGCATTAAGGATAAATCTTATGGAATGGAGTTACTTCACTAACTGTTAGTTAAGTCCACGTGTTGTGTTTGGTGCTTCCAAACAGCATCGTGTACACATCTGGAAACAATTAATGATAAGAATCTTTTTGAGTTGGTTTAAGAACATAATTATCTCTGCCCCACAGAAACATCTATCATCCAGTCAGTACAACACAGCTTTTCTGAAGATCAAAGACCAATAAATCAACTCCAACAAGAAAAGAAAAGAAACTAGCACTAAAGACCCAGAAAGGAAACCTAGTTGCACTGCAGCTGTAGTACTACTACTTCATGATATGCAGAGTGAAACATTGTGTTATGCTTAGGGGTTCTCCCAGTCCATTCCCTTTCACTCTTATCGTTTGAGCGTCTTGTTACCAGCCTATAAAATCTAGGTGATTTCACTATGGCTTGCTTTGTGCAATTGGGGATTGATTGTGGCTTATCTCTTCTATATTGAGAAAAAGATATTTGCTAACTCTTCTCCCAACATGTCAAACTTTTTTCATTTTTGTTTTTGCTGCTGTGAGTGGTGTCAAGTCTCCAGAGACTGTATCAATCTCCACATAAAAGTACATATCCCTTGTGAGGCTAATGATATAGTGAACAGTCTTGCAAAGCAAGGGAGTTCTAGACCTTCACTTTGTATTGGCCTTATCTGCCCTTAGGTTGACCGTGGATCTCCATTTTTTTAAAATCTCAATAATGATTGTTAAGTTTTAAAAAAGTACTATCATTTGTTCAATATTTGACAGTCATGTGGAGGTCGAGGAATCCTTGTTAATTTGTTTTGAAGAATTCAAGGAGATTTGATGTTTTCTATGTTTGGTCAACATTTCCAGGCATTACAGAGGACTCTTGAATTTGAGGAGGAATTGGCTGAGAAGTTTAGTGGAGGGATGGTTGGCTCTCGAAATAGAGAAGGTGGGAGCAGTATGGAAGAGGTGGATAAAGGGGAGGGTAACAGCCAATCTGTCTCAGATATTCGAAAGAAGTATGAAAAGAAGCTTGCAGTGCACCATGGGAGTGGGACTGAATCAGTATGCACTACTAAATGCATCAGATATTTGATAAGGTTATTGTTGCATTCTTTCATCTAAATCTTCCTTTTCATCTCGTGATCATAGGAAAAGGACAACCAAAAAGATCTGTCTGTGCCTGGAGCTGGGGTAAGCATTTTGATTCTTGTAAATGTTGGCATCACGTGAATTTGCTTTCTTATTATTCACTGTAGGTCTTGGTCAAGAAATAAAAGCTCATGATGAATGTTTCTACCATGGCAGTTCAACTTTCGTGGAATCATTTCATCTTGTTTTGAATCACACTTGACAGTATATGTAGAACTGGAGGAAAAAACTCTGATGGAGAGCTTGGATAAACTTCTTCAGGTATCTTTGTGGGTGACACGTTTCATGAAATTTACGTTTGTTCTTTTCATTCTTGCCAAAATAATACTTCATGCCATAAATTTTCTAATGATAGGAGGAAACCTGGGATCCTGAGGAGGGAAGTCAGAACAATATTTTGTCAAGTAGCATGCAGGTGAGGTTAGATTCACGCAGGCGGGAAATCAGATTAATAGTTGACCTTTTTGGTATAACTTTTTTATTTTACTTCTCAACTTTGGCTGTTCATGTTAGCATCCTCTAAGTTTGAATATTTAACCATTCTTTTTGTAGTAGATTCATGGATTCAGTTATTCATCCTGTCCTATGCAGTTATTTTTGATAATCAGGAGAAGCTTAAAGAGATGCAGCGCTTTGACGAAGAATCAGACTTTATTTAACTTGTTCAAGGTACATTCTTGATTGGAAACACTTTTTCTTTGAGACGATCCCACTTAAATTTGTAAGGGTATATGGTTCTTGTAATAATGCTGCCTCATAACTTTGAAGAAATCTAGTGTAGATCAGTAGTAAACTGGATCACCGATAATAATTCTCAGTCCGTGCCGAACTGTAGCTCATCAGTCATCACCTTATTGTGAAAAAAAGGGTGAATTTCTTGTTGAACTTGGATGGATGTTGTCTGATTATATAACTACCTCCTGGAATGTTTCCTTTCATATGTTAGTGTGGATGGCCTTTATATGTCTATTAAATGGAAAAAAAAAAAAATAGTCTGCTTTTTTTAAGGAATTGCCTTATACTATAGAAATTCCATTGGTGCTAGAAAAAGTAGCTATGCATGCATGTATCGCTTTTGATCCTTGAAAAAATAGTTAGGCATAAAAAAACCCATCTTTTCTTTTAATTTTTTTGAGAGATTATGAATAATTTATTAAAAACAGCTTGACAAAAAGTCAAGACAAGAAATACATCCAAACAAAAGGATTACATTTCAAAAAGGGAACATACTACATTCAAATCTATAGGAAGGCACCCAGTAGCCCATTCAACTATGTTCCTTTTCACTCTCCTCATGATTGATCTGAAATTTTAAACTTGTTGTCGAAACACTGAGCATTGCGTTCAGCCCATAAGTTCCAAAGGCCAAGCATACGGAGTAACCGCCATTCAGTTAACCTATCTCTCATGAATAGAACGCCATGCCAGGCCCAAAGCAGTCGCGGGACTGTGGCATTATCCAATTCACCTCGAATAGATTGAAAATATGGATCCAAAGAGTGTAAGGGCAATGCATTAGAAGATGATCTACTGAATCCGCTCTGCTCATACATAGAAGATAGATGTTCGGTAGAATCATACCTCTCTTTTGAAGATTGTCTATAGTCACAATCTGCTTCCTTCCCTCTAGCCATGTGAAGGAGGAAACCTTGGGGGGTGCCCTGTAGAACCAAAATGCAAGGGTGGAAATGGTTTCAAGCGAATTACGTGAAGATTGGATAATCTTTTCTTTTAAAATAACCACCAATTTATAAGGAATAATAAAAAGATGCAGAACAGAGACTTGGGGGTGACAC